>CABHPQ010001492.1:0-49779 GCA_902168405.1 Peromyscus aztecus | reverse complement strand
ATGAGAAACCATGGCTGAGGCAACTTACAGGTGAAAGTTTATTTGCACTCACTGTTTCAGAAAATAGAGTCGGTGGCCATCACGGTGGAGGGCATGGCAGCAGGCAGCCAGGAATGACGCTGGAGCAGTAGCTGAGTACTTACATCCTGAGACAAAACCCTGAAGTAGAGCAAAAGAGACAAACTGGAAAGGATGAAAGTCTTTTGAAACCCCAAAGCCCATCCCCAGTGACACACCTCCTCCAACGATGACCCACCCCTCCTAATCCTTCCCAAATAGTTCCACCAAATGGGGGACCATCGATTGAAATATTTGAACCTATGGGGGGCCATTCCCATCACAAAGCTGTACTGGTTTTCCCTCCACAGAAAAACAACGGCAACTTGTACGTGAGGGTTTTTGTGATGCTTTGTGATTCTCTAAGCAGTTTTGTATTTTTAAAAGATATTTTTATGTGTGTATTGTGTGTGTGTGGTGGTGGTGGCGGGGTGGGAGGGGGGGGTGGGGGGGGGGGGGGGAGGGGATGCCCATGCCACGGTACTCTTATGTCATGGTGTGTATAGAGGTCAAAAGACAACCTGTGTATCACTTCTTACTTCTGCCTTTTTATCTTTATTTATTTATTTATTTATTTTTTGAGACAAGGTCTCCTTTCTACTGTTCACCACTGCCTACTTATGTGACAACCCTTTTCCTGGAAAGATGCAACACACGTCTACTCAATCCAAATAGGAAGCCCACAATAAACCAAAGTGCAGATACTACCAAAGTCCAACTTGGTGAACCAATGAGTGTTATTGGGGTTACTTACAGGAGTGTGGGTGAGAGAATCACTTACAGGAGCAGAAATGACTCAAAGACAGCAGCATCACCAAGGCCCATCTTTGCATGAGTAGCAGTTCACAAAAGCTGGGAACCTGGAGCACACTGCACAGTCTGTAGGCAGCTCAACAGGCTGAAGAGTATCCTTTCTGGGTGACTGAGTTGCTCTTTTAAGCAGCTCAGCTGGTTTCTGCTTCTTTCAGTCAGCTTACTTGAGTCCAGAATCTTCTTTGCAGCTTTATCCTCTACTCTTGAGGTGTATGTGTGTGTGTGGGGGCAGGTCAGGTGAATGGTCAGTTTCAGGAACTTCCTGAAGCTATTTTGAGTTGTTTACCTTCCCCGCTTAAGGAGCTTCCCTGCAGTATATAATGTTTCAATCTCAGAAGGAAACTGTTACACAGTACTCCAGGGTAGCTGGCCTATACACTTCTAGGAGGCTTCTTTTCTTTTCCTCTCATCTTGCCATGGCAACACTGGATAACCTTTGTGCAATGCTGTGCTGGGCATTTACATGAGTTCTGGGAATTCAAGCTCTGCTCTCCATGTTTGACTGGCAAATGCTTTACACACCAAACTGTCTTCTTAGCCTGTACTTACAGATGAAAAAATATCTTTGGTAGTCTGACATCTTTATGCTAATTCGTTTTCTAAGTCATAATGCCCATTCTGTCTTATTCCCTGCAAAGGTAACAACAACTTACCTGCACAAACTAGGCAAATGGCTAAAGAAAATGATATTTGTTTATGTAATGGAATATTATTTGGCTATTAAGAAATACAATTAGGAAATGACATTAAAAATTATGACATGTTGTCAGGCTTCACAAGCAGGTTACATGGTACTTTATAAGGTACAATTCTGCCAAGAATAACACATAAGACAAGGTGTATATATATTCGGAACAGGGAAGGTCTGTAATGGTTTCTATGCAGAAAATACCATGGCCATCCAGCATTATGATGCATATATTCTTCTGTTTGTATTTCTGATTTTTTAAAACAGTTTTTATTTTTAGGTTAGTTTTGAATTCACAGAAAAGCTGGATAGGAGTTATAGCTGCTATCCATATCTTCCTGTATAAATTTAATACGTGATATTTGTGGCAGAAGATAATGTAACCCACAAAGTGTGTGGATATTGCAATGTTAATTTAAAAAGCACAAAAATAAAGCATTTACCCTTTCTGAGACATCAAGCTTCCATTAAGACTTTATGTTTTAGTACATTTTTATGAGTAATAACTGTTTTCACATAACAAGCCAAGAGAAACACATTTTTCAAAAAAATCAAAAGGAAAATATGCTTTAGAATTGTTTCTTTTAAATTCTGTTTTCCCAATCAGTTTACATATTTCATTCAATTGCCAGTGTTTTCCAATTTTGAAAATTTGGTTGAGAAGAAATTTCCACCCTTAGTTGATAGTTTATAATGTACCTTCACTGAGTAAATGGTGTTATGGGGCATGGGAATTGATTTTTTTTTTGATGACAGGCAATTAGTTTTCTTCCAATATTATTTATTTGTTTTTATTATGAATGGTTCAGAATGTACACCAAATAATGAAAAACATCTTTAAAAGGAAAACAATTATGAAAACCTGAGCCATTTCTTATATAACACACAAAAGACTTCCATAACCATCTTACAGTGTACCCAGGGTAGCCATTAAGACAGTGACTGGGAACACTCATTTTCAGCCTAGTGGTTGCTTTGGCAAGTGCATCTTTTGACCGATGTGTGTTCAGGATGTCTATGCATTTATCATCCTCAGAGGGGAAAGTCTTCCTGTGGCTGAGCAGCATCTCATCTGCATTGCTTGGTTCTGGATAAACCTCACAGATGTGGATGTATAACAGCTTACATTTCCCCCACAAAACACAAGAAGAAATGCTGATGAAGTCTATGGCTGACCTTATCAAGTAAAAGAGCTTTGGGAGCATCTGGAACTGTGCTTGAGGTGAGAGGTGCTTATGAACATAGCCGCTGTAGAAATGGATGGATTATATGCACGCTGGCATTGGGTAGGTAACAATTTCTCTTAGCTTTTCTAACCAGCAACTTAAAGGTCAAAGTTCGTCCTCACAGAGCTGTGAGGATAGGTTGAGATCAGAAAAAGAGTTAGGCAGAAGAATGACTCCCAAAGATCTTCCTTCACACTCCTAGGACCTGTGAATACGATTGTGACAAAAGGGAGCTGAAGTTGCTTGACAGCTTGAGATGAGGTGATCTGAGTGGATCCCAGGTAACCACAAGGAACTTTAAATGGGAAGGAGGAGGCAGGAAAGTCAAATGAAAATGTTATCATGTGAGAAAGACTGGACTGGACACTGCCAGGTTTAAAGATGGAAGAAGTCACACGGCAGGCAAAAAGCTGAAAGAAAAAAAAAGATTTCCTGCCAGAACTTTGCAGAAAAAAACATAACCTTCCCAACACCTTGGTTTGAGCCTAGGGAAAACCATTTCCAGCATTGTCCTCTAAAACTGTAAGGTGATAATTTCATGCTCAAAGCCACTAACTGTTGCTCTGACTTGCGCAGTGGTAGATGGGAAGCGCACACTTGCTTTAGTGCCTAAACCTGTAGTGCCCCTGAGACCATGGGCGTGGCTTTGAAAGCAGGGAATGAAAAGACAGTTTGTAGAACGCGTTAAATGCATAGAATGATGCCAATCGAATGCTAGTAGAAACGTCGGCGTTCACTACTCAGATGAGGATTCAGAAATAAGTAAACAGCACAGAGGAGAATCCTAAACCACTGTGGAGAATCCTAACTGCCACCTCCAGTTGCCTAGGAAGTATGGGGCATGGGAGACTCTGTCTGGAGAGGGCTCAGATGGAAACAAACTTGAGGAGCAGGATCCTTGTTTCATCTTGGCAGAAAATTAACCTGAATTGTGCCTTGTTGGGTGTAAATAAAACATACAGAAAACAAAAACAATTTTGATAGTTTGCTTCAACACTTTATTGAGGAGTTGAAAGCTCAGCCTGTTGCTGCTGGTAGCAAAATGTGAACACTTTCTGGTTGTTGCTTATCCTGAGCAGCAGGAACTAAAGGAGAACGAAGGACTTGAAGGAGCAGTTCCTAAGCCAAGAGCTACCAGTAACTGATGAGTAGGGGAGTTCTTAGCCTGTCCATACACAAATGATGCTAAAATCAGAAGACTCAACTTTCAGGAAAGGATGCTCTCAGAGGAAGCCAAAGTTGTGCCAGGACTATCTTCTGCTAATGTGTTCAGAAGATCAGAATGTCTGAAAATTAGATTATATTGGTATTTTCATGAGGAAACTCAGAAGCTAAAAATTGGGAAGGATGATGGAAGTCTGTGGAGCATCCTTTTGGCTGATGGAGTGGCTTCCCCAGTGGCATACATGGTTCTGGAGATGTGGAATATTTATTCTTTTACACTGTGTGAAGATGTGTCACTGTGATTGATTTAATAAAAAGCTAAATGGCCAATAGCTAGGTGAGGGATACAGGTGGGACTTCTGGACAGAGAGAGTTCTGGGAGGAAGAAAGGTGGAGTTACCAGCTAGATGGAGAGGAAGCAGGATGGGGAGGACAGAGTAAAGCTGACCGAGCATATATTGTTTATAGTTGTATTATGTTAGAGTTAAAATCTTTCCTCTTTATTTAAACAAAAGTGGGGAGATGTTGTGGAATAATCTTTTTGAACACTGTGAAGATGTGTCACTCTGATTGGTTTAATAAAAAGCTGAAGAGCCAATAGCTAGGATTTCCAGACAGAGAGAACACTGGAGAGAAAAAGGCAGAGATGCCAGGAGATGCAGAGCAAGCAGGGTGGTGGCACAAAGATGAGGTAATAAAGCCAGGAGGCAGAAAGTAAATTAATAGACACGGGTTAATTTAAGTTATAAGAGCTAATTAAAAACAAGCCTAGCCGGCGGTGGTGGCACAAACCTTTAATCCCAGCACTTGGGAGGCAGAGACAAGCAGATTTCTGTGAGTTTGAGACCAGCCTGGGCTACAGAGTGAGTTTCAGGAAAGACTCCAAAGCTACACAGAGAAACCCTGTCTCAACCCCCTCCCCCCGCAAAAAAAACCCCAAAAAACAACAAGCCTAAGCTATTGGCTAAGCTTTCATAATTAATAAGTCTCTGTGTCATTATTGGGGAGCTAATGCTCCTGACAAAAAAACACCGATTACATGGAGAAGTTTATTTTTCCAGTCCCAGAGTTTTTGGAAGGGATGGAGCATGTAAGATGAAAGGTTGTTGGTCCTCTAGCATCCTATAACCGAGAGACAGGCTTAGAAACTGTTCAGCTGCAAACTGATAAGCTACCTTCCACAGAAAGGGAAGGCTGACTCTGAGGTGAAGCCGGTGGTCCCAGAGTGAAGAGCCTTGAGTCACAGTCCCGTGTTCTTCACAGATTTCAAAGCCAAATGGAGTTTGCCTGGATTTCAAAATGCTTGGGACCGGTGCCTTTTGTCTCCAATTACACCGCATTTTGGAACTGAGTCCTTCCCCCCCCCCCCGCCCCCACCAGAGCTGAGGACCGAACCCAGGGCCTTGAGCTTGCTAGACAAGCAGCTCTACCACTGAGCTAAATCCCCAACCCGTGGAACTGAGTCCTTAACCGGCATTCTGCGTGTCTCACTTCTGTGTCTTACTATTACATTTTGTTCTTTTGCCAGTTTCACGCATACAGGTATCACGTTCAGGTTATTTTCACACACACACACACACACACACACACACACACACACCCCGCACTCTCTGATTTCCCTTCTACCCCTGACGCCAGCCCCTCGCCCTCATCCCTTTCTCACGGTCATGTCTTCGTGTTTGATTTTGGGACTGAGTTTAACGAGGGCTGCCTTTGCGTCCCTGGATTTGCCCCCTTTCGATGGAGCAAGGTGAGCTTCTCCGGGGGCGGGGAGGAGAATGGGGTGGGGGCAGGGGTGGGGTGTACACAACTGATGACAATGTCCGCCCCTCCCCCAATCCAAATCCATCAATTCCTCCTAGGTTCAAGAAGGAAGGGTGGGACCGCATCTGTGATACTGAAAGACGGTGTGAAACCCTGTTGCACAGGCTGGGTCACACCCACAGGACAGCATTTGTTTCACAGTTCTCTTCCCTGTTTTACATTCTTCTTGTCCACCTTTCATGTTGTTCTCTGGTTCTTAATGGGAGGGATCACCACTGTATTTTTGAAACAGATAGCTTGTTTTTTTTTTTTGTTTTGTTTTGTTTTTTTTTTTTTTAGTTTTACAGATACCTAGATCAGGAGGACTTAACGCTCCTGAGGGTCACCTAGTCCTGATTTAATAGATAGCTTAGCCCCTGGCTGACAGAAAGCATGCTGTGATCGTATCTGCTACTAATGTCTAGACTCTTTGGCGTGATAAAAATCCAGCTGCTAATTACTTGGCTATAGGATGATTCGGGTAAAAGATGGGTTAAAGTTATTATTGAAAAAAAATTTCCACCTCTTGATTATTGCTGGAAGTTCTCAGAATTAAAACAGTCCTTCTTGTTTTGTCTCAAGTTGGAAGCCAAATATGCTAAACTGTTAGAATCCACAGAAGAATTCCTCAAGGGCCTGGGAGCTTCCAGGCACAGAAGGGAACATTATCTGCCACCAGGAACAAAAATAAGCATGTAAAGTCACAGCCGTAGCTAGGCTTTCTATTGCTGTGAAAAGACACCATGGCCATGGCAACTCTTATAAAGGAAAACATTTCATTGAGAGGGGGATTATAGTTCCAAAGGTTTAGTCCATTATTATTGTCATGGCAGGTTATGGCGGCGTGCAGAGAGATGCGGTGCTGGAGAAGGAGCTGAGAGTAAAGAAGGAGCTACATCTTGATCCCACAGGCAACAGGAAGTGAGCTGAGTCATTGGGCTTGGCTTGAGCATTTATTTGTCCTCAAAGCCCGCCCCCACAGTGACACACTTCCTCCATCAACAAGGCCACATCTACTCCAACAAAACCACACCTCCTAATAGTGCCCTTCCTTATGAGCTTATGGGGACCAGTTACATTCAAATCACCAAAGTCACGTGTTTAATTCTCTTTCTAACAGTCCCCAGCTGCTGCACAAGAAGAAAATTACACTGTTCTAGAAGCAACAATGAGTCTGAAAGCCTCTCATGCTCCAAGAACCCACTCCTTGTAAGAGTTCTGCGTTCTGTGAAGAACGCCCACTCATCCCTCATCGACTTGCTACTTGTGGTTCTTCTCTTGAACTGTTGCAAGTGCACAGTGAAGCTTCTAAACAACTTATGTAAACAAACGAAGAGGGTTGGGTACTGAGCCGTGTGGGAGAGCTTCATTTGGCAGTGCTGAAGTGTCTGTGACAGTTTGGTTAACCACTGAGAAGTCACTCTAATGATGTAGTTACCCCAGTTGCTTTAGAAATCAAAAGCTGGAACCAGAAAAATTCAATGACCAAATGCAGCTTGGAAACAGAATATACAGTCAACAGATGGATGTAAAATTTTGTGAAAATATCTCCAGGTGTGATCAGAGGTGAAGTCACTGTCCCAAGCCATCAGGAGGATAAAAAATAAAGGAACACTGCTACAAGGAAATGGCAGAAACATGAGTCTCTGTTAGTTCTGTGTCCCAACACATATATCAAGCACTCTTATGTGGGTACATAAGAGACTGAGCTCCCACTAGTTTATAAAGTCGTTAAGATACATCTCTCGAATGCTAAAGAACAACCCAACTAGAGCAGATAAGAGAAATAAAATGAAAACCTATCATGGTTTGAATAGAAGGTGTCTCCCATAAAAGCTTCTGTATTGAAACTGAGTCCCCAATGCAGCTGTGTTCAGAGGTGAGGTAGGAGCTTTGAGGAAGTGATTGGATCATGAGAATGCTGACCTATTCAATAGATTAACCCACTGATGAATTGATGATTGAATGGATCATTGAGAGGTGGTATAAATGGAGGAAGGTGGATCTTGATTGGAGAAAACTGGTTGCTATGGAAATCTGACTCCATTAGCCACCATAACAGGGCCAGCTTCCTCTACAATATGCCATGATGCTCCTTCACCACTGGCCCAGTGCAATAGAGACTGAAGGCTCTGTGACCATGAGCCAGAAATATATCCTTTCTCATTTTCAATTGTTTGGCTTAGGTATTTTCATCTTAGAGATGGAAGGTTGACTAAAATAAAGTAAACTAGAATTTGGGTCCTGTCAAGAGAATGGCAAGAGGAAATGTCTTCACACAGATCTCATTCTGAGGCAGAATTAAAAAGTTATTTATTGTGGTGGTTTGAATGAAAATGGTCTGCACAGGCTCACAGAGAGTGGTACTATTAGGAGGTATGGCCTTGTTGGAGTGAATGTGGCCTTGTTGAAGGAAGTGTGTCACTGCGGGTGGACTTTGAGGTTTCAGATTTTCATGCCAGGCCCAGGATCACTCTTTCTTCTTGCTACCTTCGGATCTGTATGTAGAACTCTCAGTTACTTCTCTAGCACCATGTCTGCCTGCATGCTGCCATGCTTCCTACCATGATGACCATGGAGCAAACCTCTGAACTGTAAGCCAGCTCCAAGTAAATATTTTCCTTTATAAGAGTTACCATGGTCATGGTATCTCTTCATAGCAATAGAAACTCTAAGATGTTCATCTTAAAAAAAAAATACAAACTCTGATGCTATTTCATGGTGGGGGGCTTTTTCTTTTTAAATTCAGGATAGTACTTGAGAATATAGATGGATAAAGCTTGGTGATGAGGGAAGGCCGTGCTAGGCTACTCAGGAGAATGAGTAGAGTGGTTTGATGGACTTCTACTTTCTACTGCTCCTCAATCTCCTTTGAGATCGGCTTCTGTGGTCCTTGTTCACTGAACTTTGACAGCTACATCGTCAATGGCAACTACTTAAACTAAGTCATCCAAATCAGCTTCTGTTCTTGTGCAATCAGTGAGTCAAACCAAGAGAGTCAGGTTTCTATTTGTGCTAACGTCTTTTGAACCCCGAGCGTGCACTTCTGACGAATGTCCCCAGAGGATGACTCCAACCTAGTCTTTATATTTATTTGCTATTTGATTAATTGAAAGTAAATGGCAGAGATTTTCCTCTAACTGTACCATTTGATCTAAAGCTCCTGGGTAATTTTAGTTAGATGCTTTATGAAAGAGAGGAAAGTAGAAAGGAACAGAAGAAAGGATAGGAGAAAAAGGAAAGAAAAGAAACATTTAAGGGTAAAGAAGACAGAAGGACCATTCAGCAGTATATTTATTTCTCGCTTATTTTAATTCATGATTACAAGTATGAAATCACTTTGATTTAATCTGATATCTTTCCTAGCCCATCTTCCATCTAAATAAGAGATTTTATCCAAAGTTAATAGTATTTCTTTTGTTTTGTTTTGTTTTGTTTTGTTTTGTTTTTCTCTTAAAACCCATATTTTCTGATACAGTGAACAGACTTTAGCAGGACCCATATTAGATGTGGTTTGACAGTATTATAACTTAAAGCCCTTCTGAGTCTTTCATCCAACTTCAGGGAGACCTGGGCTGGGAAAATTCCTTTACCTTCCCAAGCTTCATCTTCTTAAAAGTGTGGCCAGAAAGCTCCCTGCTCTAGAATTGGATGCTGTCTGTTTCTGGGTGGGAAAGTATCACCTGCTCTCCTTTGTGCTTCATATGACTGTAAGCCTTTGTTTACACGTGGTCATTTCTTACAAGTCTCAACAACATCTCTTATTGCCACAACATAAAACTGTAAAACTAAAGTCATATACTTCACAGCTGATGTAGAGCATTTATTGATCACAAGGATAATCCCTAGCTAGTGTCTGGTAGAGGTCTGTAAGTTGGACTTGACCAAAGCGAATTTAGAAGGTTGTGGGAAAATATTTTTTCTCACTGTTTGCTCAGGTATGCTTTGATACGGCCCAATGCTCTCTCACGAACTGAGGCCTGCTTTGTTCAAATTCTGCACCGCTTGTAGTCTGATAGACTAAGCCCCCAAACAAAAGCAAAGAGGCAAAGCATGCTCAGACAAAGGGCTAGAGGTGGCATGAGCAGAGATGTAAGCAACAGCATGCCAAGGACAAATTCCAGTGGGAACATCTGGGGGATTGGTATGCCAGAGAAAAGCTGGTTCATCTTTTTTATCTAATCAAAAATAAATCTTTAGAAATTACATCATCTCTCTCTCTCTCTCTCTCTCTCTCTCTCTCTCTCTCTCTCTCTCTCCATATATATATATATATATGTATACTACTTAGAGAAGAATAAAGTAAAATTGAGAGCATACAAGGCAGAGATACAGCTCCCGTCTCCAGTGACAATTATGGATGGGTACACAAAGCATCCTTCAGGGTGGATTCCAAGAATGAGCACAGTCCAGGAGGATTCCAAACTCCCAATTAATTATTTAGAAAATGCTCCCCTTGCTGCTAAGTAAGCACATAATGTTCTCTGGCACAGGAATTAGTTTCAGTTCTCAGCCCTGAAGCCAAGGTGTCAGGCAGGGCTGAGGCATGAGGTTCTCACTGCAAAATGAAGAGAATCCTAAGGGAGGTGCCCTGGCTTAGCAGCATGACCCTGCTCTCAGGATCTCAGCCCGAGGAAATGAAAGATGGTTGGGTCTTCAAGGTTGATGGGAAAAGGGGTGATTAAAAAGAATCGATTAGCAACCTTAATTGAAGGGAAAGTGGAAGATATACGAATGGTGTGATGGCTGAAATTTCTCACTCTTAAGGGAGAGTTATTATCAGGAAGAACAGGAACTAGGCTAGGTTTGGGAGACATTTGTTCTGATAGAGGACCAGGATGCAAAGGATCCAACTGTAGCTGGAAGTATTTCTGTGTCCTGGTCGGCTGGTGGTCAGGACAAATCTATCCCACTCATGTCCCCCAAGTAAACACATGGAGACTTATATTAATTATAACTGCCCGGCCATTAGCTTAGGTTTATAACTGATTAGCTCTTACACTTAAATTAACCCATAATTCTTATCTCTGTTTAGCCACATGGCTTGGTACCTTTTCTCAGTTCTGCCTTGTCATCTTGCTTCCTCTGTGTCTGACTGGCGACTCCTGACTCAGCCCTTCCTCTTCCCAGAATTCTTCTCATCTCCTTGCCCCACCTACACTTCCTGCCTGGCTACTGGCCAGTCAGCATTTTATTAATCAACCAATCAGAGCAACACATACTCACAGCATACAGAATGACATCCCACAGCACAACACCAGGCGATGATGGAGTCTACTGAGTTTGGTTGGCTTCAGATGCAGTCTGACACAGTGCAGCATTGTGATAGGGTTGGAGCAAGCACTCACTGTGAAGCCTGAAGCTCTGAGTTCAAGTTCTGCATCTAAACTGGATCCCCAGCTGCCAGCTGCAGGTTAATCACCCAGTTCCAATGGTTTCTTATTTTCCTGCTGACCGAGGCTTTGTACTTCCCAGTCACCATATCAAGAGTTTATACAGTGGCTAGAGAGATGGCTCAGTGGCTAAGAACACTGGCTGCTCTTGAGGAGAATCCAGGTTCGATTCGCAGCACCCACAAGGCAGCTCACAACCATCTGTAAATCCAGTTCCAGGGCATCTGGGGCTCTCATCTGACCTCTGTGGGCACCAGATGTGCAAGTGGCGTTCAGATGTACATGCCGGCCAAATACTCATACATATAAATACATTAAAACATAATTTATACAGTGTCAGGGACCAGCTCCAACCCATCGAAGGGTTATTGGGGAGAGGAGTGAGGAATGAGGAAGTATTAGATAGAAATATAGATGGAGACAGCAAGAAAGACACAGGATAGCTTCGGGAGGGCCCTGGGTTAATATTCAGTCGCCCCAACTTTATTCATAATGGGCCTTTTTTCCTCCCCCTTCCAAGGTTGAGGTATAAAGTATCAACAAGTGTAGACTCTTCAAAACACCTGGTAACCACGCCCATGGCTAAATTATCCCATTATGCAGCCCTGCTGGGCAAAGCAAGCTCAGATTTTCTGACCTTGAGTAAGGCCTTGCTAGGGAGCTTCTGTGGACCCCCACAATACAGATATTCACTTATCTCCACAATAATCCTGGCTTCAAAGATGTTTATTTGGATTTAAATCATAATAATATATGGATCATTTACCCCTGGCTTCATATTAAACCCTTTCCTGTCCCTTCTAATTTAGCTTTTCTGAAATATTTTTTCCCACTGAGTGACCATGAGCACATGCTTTCCTTGTTAATGGCCTGCCTCTCTCAAAAGAGTGTGAACTCCCCCAAAGAGAAGCTTCTGTCATTTTATATATACCACACCCACAGCAATATAACAAATACATAGTTATGATCTTTGCAGTAAAAACCTGTATCCAGCATATAATATTCATATGTCTAAGTTAAATGAATATACATGTATTTTAGAGGGTATATACAAGTCTGCATGAAGATGTAGGTGTGTCTATGTGTGATGAATAGTGCTGAGTTCATTTTTCTTACTCAGAGTTTAACAAAGGAACTGGCAGTATTAATATGGCCACATCGTAACTACAGGAGTGTAATCCTTTGTCAAGGAACCAGGCCGGGTTTTCTTGCTATTTTCCTTTGTAAGTCCGTGGAAGGTTGACATTTCGGAAGCTTGGTTCTTTCTTTCGGGGCCGTTGTTCAGGTTATGTCCCTGGTTGTCCACTGGCTATTTTCTGTGTTTTTTTCCCCAAGATAATCTCTCCATCATCCTTAAGAGAGTCACTGAGTCACTATGAGTCCTGAGCTATCTCTGGGATCTGAGATGCCACAACATTCTCACTTGAATCTTTTGCTGCCTTTGAAAATCATGAGGTATCTAACCCTCAGATGACACCATGGGGTCATTTGTAAAGCTCACACCTGAGAACCATAGAGTCAAATTACAAAAAAAATTTTAAAAATTGCAAAAAAAATTTCTCATAATGATTTCCATATATTTATGATTCAGAGCTGGGCTTTTACTCACTGCCCTCAGCTCTGTGCAGCCAGTGGGTGGAGGGGATCTTTGTTGAGCAAACTAAGGCACTAGGGATGAAGTAACCCGGAGCAAGGAATAGCAACCAGCTCTTGGGTTTATATCTCAAAGCGTGATTCTCAACCTGTGGGTCACAGCCCCTCTAGGGTGGAACAATCCTCCCACAGGGTCACATATCAGATCTCCTGCATCTCAGACATTCACATTACAGTTCATAACAGTAGCAAAGTTACAGTTATGAAGCAGCAATGAAAATAATTTTTATGGTTGAGGGGATCAATCACCACACCGTGAGGCACTGTATTAAAGGGTCTCAGAACTAGGAAGGTTGAGAACCTCTGTTTCAGAATATGGTATCATCCATTTCTAACCTGCTGCGCAAGAGCAGCAGCCTAGCAGCTTTATGTGGAGTACAAGTGATCTTGTCTCCAGATACTCTGATTTAGTTTGTGTGGAGTGGGGCCCAAGTTACTAATATTATTTCACCAGCCAAGCAAGTGTTCGGGATGGGATGCATGGAGGCTGACTTCTCAGTGTGCTATCTCAGATGTGCCCATTGCTGCATCCGTTGTGATAAAGTGGTGTATAGACTTTTGGGAGAAATAATGACGGATGTATCTTTTAAAATATGGTTGGTTTTCAAAGCTCATGCCAACCAAGAGAACCGTCAAGTTCCTTGTCAACTGGAGCAGTACTAGGTTGTCAGTCTTTCTGCTACTACATTATATTTTTAAAATTTCTTAAAGGATTCAGTGTGTGTGTGTGTGTGTGTGTGTGTGTGTGTGTGCGCATGTACACGCATCCTATGACACACAAAAAAAGGATCCATAAAAGGCACAGCATCAGGGGAGTTGGTTGGTAGTTGTGGGAAGTCATTACTGTGGACAGACTACACCTGGAAAAAAAATCTATTGTAATATGGAATCCCCACGTAACTGTGATTTTTCTTGTGTTTGTCTAACTTTATATCGTAAAAGAGACATGCAGTCAGTAGAAACCACATTTTTAGTTCTGTATCGGGATCCTTTCTCACTGTAGCAATATGCAGTCCACTAGTATCTCTTTGGGCCATGACAGCAAAAGGACACTCCCTGTCATTCCCACAGGATCATGAAGGTAAACAGCCAACACTCCAGTGTCCTGTGTTGCTAAGCTAGGGTGCTCAGTGGGTTCAGAGCATTGGGTGCACTTTCGGCTTAAGACATTTCCAGCTTAGAATGGATTTATCGCCATGTAATCACTTCATAAATTGAGGGACATCTGTGTATCATAAGCCTTTTTACCTACTTTCCTCTGAGATGGAAGACCTTTTAAAGCTTCCTGAACATAATGATTATAGCACATTCAAGACTCAGCTTCCTTGTTTGGTCAAAGAAAGATCTGAAATCTATTTTTAGAGGAATTTAAAATAAGCTGGGTAGCAGGAAATCTTTTGAACCAGAATCAAGAAACAGCAGCTATTACCAAGACTCTCAGAGCAAGACTCGTTGAAAGAAATGCTAGTTAAATGCTGAGCTTGCCTGGGAACTCCATGCTTGTGCTTAGCACATAAAGAATGCTTGCTATTTCTCTTAATGCAGTGAAGAGAGTTTCTGCTGACCACTGCATTTCTGGTTTCAGCCCTTCAAGCTAACCATTGGCCACATCCTTACTGGCTGACTTGTATCCTGACATCATCCCTTGTCCCCTCTGTGCCTGTTGAATGATACCCAAAGGTCTGTGTGCCCAGGGGTTGTTCCATACTAGGATGCTAGCGGAAGGTAGCAGCATCTCTGATAGATGCATCAGTCTTGGTGGGAGATTTCTAGGCCACTGGGATCAGACCTGCAAAGGGGATTGTGGGATGCCAGCTTGCCTTTCTTGCTCTGCTTGCTGGCTGATGAGGTCAGCGGGTTACTTATCAAATAATCTCAGCATGATGTGCTGTTCTCCTTAGAGGCCCAAAGAAACACATCTTGGACTAAAACTTCTAGAAATGTGTGTGGAAAATCAGTCTTTTTTTCTTTTTTTATAAGCTAATTGCCTTAAGTATTTCATCGTAGCATGGGAAAATTGTCATATTTTCTGATTTTCTTCCTTGTCATTTTTTTCTTTTCTTTTTTTTTTCCTGGGTATTTTATAGGAAATATTTTAACTTACTGCACTGATGAGTATTACACCTCAGTCAGTCTCATATTATTGCAGATTTCCAGGGGTGGCCCTTGCAATGGCTTAACCTGATCATCAACTTTATTAGATTGTGAGATGCCCAGGCTACTGGTGAAGTACATCTTGTAACTTTTGTGAGGGCCTCTCCAGAGATGATGAGATCAAGAGGCCTCTGACTGAGATCAATCCCTTGATAGATTCAAGACATATCAACATGGTTGGGAGGTGAAAGAAGGTGGAATGTGGGGACTATTGGAGAAAATGGGTCACTGGGGGTGTGTCCTTAAAGTCTGTCTTTTGTCTTTGGCTCTTCCTGTTTTCTCTTTTTTTTTTTCTGCCTCCCACCCATGAGAAGTCAAGAACAACCTCTGCTTACTGTTCCTGTTACCACAATATTTTGTCTTAGGGCTGGGGGATGGGGCAGGCAAGTGACCAGTGTAGCTGGAAGTTTCTCTGGTCCCTGGTGCTTCACACACAGAAAGACATCCCACAGCAGACCAGAGACTGAATCCTCTATAATAATGAGCAAAATAAATATTTCCTCTGTCCAATTGTGTCCTGCCAGGTAATTTTTAAAAGCAAGGAGAAATGCCAACTGTTCCATGCCTCAAAGGCAGACCTCAGCAATTAGGATGGCATCACTAACTTCAGACAACATGAACAAAAGACTCGTTATGAAATGCATCCAAACCAATAGTAAAATACTCTGGGTTAAGTTCCAAGGATCTGTTCCATTCAAAGCAAGCCAGTTGACTTTTAGCAGTTGCTCCCCCAACTTAAGTCAGAGATACCAGTAAGCATCTACCCAAAACCTCGACCCCTAGAAGTTATTCACAAAGCTTTCCAAAGCTCTGGCATTTTCCTCCTAGGTACCAGTCTGGGAGACTCTGGATCAATGTGTCCCTCTGCAAACTCGTTGCAAAGCAAGACTATCTTTCGTGAGAAAGACATTTTCTTTGAGTCATGGCTGTGTCTTCCTGGATGAAGAGCTTTTGTTACGGACACATGTCCCCAGATGAGGCTTTGAGGGAAAGTCATTTTGATGACACCACAGAGATGTTGGTACCCAGAGTTCAAGGAGAAAATGCAGGTTTGTTGGTATAAGCTGAGGTATTATCTACCTAATGGCTTGTTGAGTTTTGAACCCAACCTTCCTTTGACCTGCTGCTCCTTCCTGTAGCCGAGATGCCTGTCTCCTCCTTCCACAGCCAGATTCTTAGAGAACTGACCTGCATGGGTCCTTCTCTACCTTGGGAACATTTGTGTCTTGCTTTCATTGACTTTCACTTCTGCTGTTGTGCTTTGCAAATTCTCTCTTATAAATGAGCAGTACTCTTTAAGTTCCTTATAGTCTGGCATGATGCTTCACACACAGTAGGGGTTTAATGAATGTTTTCATCCAGCAGATGTTTTGACTGATTCACTAACTTACCGGAAGCTACCCATAACCTCTCAGCTGATGCATTTTTGTTTTGCTGATTTCCTGAGAGATGCTACATGGTCACTTCACTTTCTGGAAGCCATCTTAGCCTCCCTGGCACGTGGAGTCAAAGGGACAAAACAGTTTGAAGCCGACTGATACGAGAAACACTTGACCCAGCTTTGAAAATCTGTGTGATGTTAGTGAAATGATTTAAAATCTGTCAAAATTCCCAGGTCTTTCTGGATAAATCTCCCACCTGACAAAATGGGATGAGGATCAAACGGACTCATCTTAAAATACTTTGTAAAGGGGGCTGGAGAGATGGCTCAGTGGTTAAGAGCACTGACTGCTCTTCCTGAGGACCCACGTTCAATTCCCAGCACCCACATGGCAGCTCCCAATGGTCTGTAACTCCAGTTCCAGGGGATCCGACACCCTTACACAGGCATGCATTCAGGGAGAACACCAATGCACATTAAATAAATAAGTAAGTAAGTAAATAAATAAATAAATAAATTAGAGAGGTATCCAGGAAGACACTCAACATCAGCCTGTGGCCTACACACACACATGAGCGCGCGCGCGCGCGCGCGCGCGCGCGCGCGCACACACACACACACACACACACACACACACACACACACGAGCACACATACGTTGTAAAAGTATGAAAGTATCTATCTGCATATACCTCTACATGTAAATTCTGGATTTCGTTGATACCTTCTCACTGTGCCTATCTTCTTGTGCTGGGGGGGGAATAATATTAATACTACATTTATATGAATGAATCCAGCACATCTGCAGCCTGGATGACAAGGTTGACCATGTACGTACGGAAGGACACGTCGAGTAGGGTGCACAGCCAGTGCAATAGGACCGTGTAAGGAAGAAGGGTGTCTACGTGTAAGCGAGAGACAACTAAGGGTTTTAAGTGCAGGGAGCAAGGCCAGAGGGAGACACAAGGACACTGTAAAGATAGGCAGGGATCAGGCAAGAGAGAAACTTGGAGGTGTTTAGTTTTATTCTAAGTGTGATAAGTGCCGTTTGGAGGCATGGGCAGGCGGTAGAATGACCCGTCAAAGTCTTAGAAAAAACTACAATGGTCACTATGTGGGGAGCACGTGACAGTGGGATGTGAAGATGAGAACTGCGTTGTTGAGAGACTGGGAGAGACGTCTGTTAGATCAATAATTATGGGGGACACAACAGAGGACCTCTGGGGACACATTCTTGAGGATCAGTCATCAGATGGAAATACTTTCAAGGGCATTTCGTAATTTCTCTGTCATCCTCTAGCCTAACTTTTCTGTATCTGTTGCTCCTAATACACCCCTTTAGTGCCAGCCCAGCTCGGGTATAAATTGTGCCCTTTGTCCGTTCCCACACTCACGCTGTGCTCATATCTCTTCATTAATATGCTCTCCCTTTATAAGTAAGTTGCAAAGGTTTTGATGGGGGGCTTGTGTCTGTCATACACTCACATTTATCTTAGGAATTATATATAGAAATAGTATTCAAATAATAAGATGGTAAATAATGATTCTTTAAAACTTAGAAGTGAAAGTTCTGATCATTTCTTCCACCACTTCAGTAGACGCCATGTGCTCTTCACCCCCCTCAATATGAGCGCTTGGTGAACACGGTACTAGGCTATCAGGGTCTACTTACTCTTTCAGTTAAAATCAAGATACTTTGCCAGTTAACTTCTCCTGAATCCTCTTTGGCTCTGATGTCTTCTAAAGACATAGATTCTGCTGCCGGGACTGTATTTAGCACGCACCATTTGCCATGTGTAGTGCTTCGTCGTATCCTCTATTTCTCCTCCTAGAGCACAGGTTCCTTGACAGCATTGACTAATCTCTTACATTTGTTAGCTGGAGAAGGAGTCTAACAAGTTTTGAGAATCTCTGCTCGTCATAGACATCACAGTTCATTCATTAACTCAACAAGAATTATCCAGGGTCTGATGTCAACTGAGAGTTCAAGCAGCTGAGAACCAAGAAGTGACAGGACCAGCCGAGGTCATCTTAATGGAGAGGGGTTGGGAGAAAACAAATACATGATGGATCACGATAATTGAAGATGGTGAGTAAGGAACCCATGGAGACAGTAGAGATGTAGCCCAGGCAGATGTGCGGCATGGGCACCATTAGGGAAGGGCAGTAATCCTCTCTTCCCTGTGAGACAGAAGACTCAGAACGGTTAAGCTCATCAGTGACACATTATAGACACTTCCCTGTCTAGGTATATTACTCACTTGTCATCCACATTTAGAAAGCTCTGTCCTTAGCACCATGAATATTAAGATTAGTTGAAACTATTTCTTCATAGTTACTATTACTCATTTTGAAAGGCTAGCCAAGAACTTTTTTGTTTGTTTGTTTGTTTGTTTGTTTGTTTGTTTTTTTGAAACTCTGTAGTTTTGGCACCTGTCCTGGATCTCACTCTGTAGACCAGGCTGGCCTCAAACTCACAGAGATCCTCCTAACTCTGCCTCCTGAGTGCTGGGATCAAAGGCGTGTGCCACTGCCGCTTGGTAAGTCAAGAATTTATAAGGTGGTGTAACATCAGTTAGGCTGAAACTTACCGACTTGACATGTTAGAAATGTATTTCTTGTATACATAGCAACTCAGTACAAGTGTTCTCTGTTAGCAGATGATTGTGTGTGTGTGTGTGTGTTGTATGTGCATACATGTCTCTATGTGTATCATATGTGTGTATGTGTCTGTATGTGTTGTATGTGTGTAAATGTCTGTGTTGTATATGTGTACATGTTCATGTGTATTTGCCTGTACATGTGTGTGCATGCCAGTGAAGGCCAAAAGTCAACATTAGGTTGTCTTCTCCAACCCTTTTCTGGGCCCAGATCTCTCAGATTCTGTTCTGCTGGCTGGTTAACAAGGTAGATCCAAACATCCACTCTGGAATTCCAGATGCTTGGCTTTTTAAAACATGGATCCTGAGGATCCAAACCCAGATCCTCACACTTGTGTGGTAAGCATTTTACAAATCCAGACATCTTGCCAGCTCTGGCAGCTGACATTTGAGACACAGAACCTTCCCATCTTCTGGCCTCATTCTCTAGACCTCAGAATTCTGTACAATGAGTGTGAGGCTATGGAAAGAAAGGGAGGATCCCACATAGGCAGACTCAGTGGGCTTAAAATGAATGTGGTGAGGTGTCTGTAGCGGAGCCAAGAGGCTGTATCTCACTGCAAAAGTGGCTGGAAGTGTCGTCTCACCGTGGTCCTGGAGCGTGATGAGAAGTTTTCCTGAAAGCCTGGCCAATTCTGCCAGAGTCTACTTCTCCAGAATTGCTTTTTCTTAGATCTAAAAAAAAAAAAATTCAGTTGTGGGCCACCACAAAGCCAGGAAAGTGTGTGTTATGATAAAACATGCCCTTGAGCGAATTCCTCTCCCGTGCTCATTCCCTCCACCTGTTTTACCTCCCTGCAGTTAATTTCACACATTCTCCTCATCTCCTCATCCCCACAAAAACTGGCTCATTTTCACAATTGTAAAGAGTAGATGACGATTCTGTGCTGAATTACAAATGTAATACTCCAGCGCGGAACTTCTGCCATGAGTAGAAAATTCACTGCGTACGCGTTCCAGTTCATTAAACCCGAGGAAGCACCCCCACCTCCTTTAGATAAAGAAATGGTTGGCTACACCAGCGGCTAGAGTGACGGACAATGCAATGTGTAAATGTATTCGGTTACGCATTCTTTGCCTGGTGGTGGGGATATGATGTTTGTTGCTCTGCGGTCGTATGTGATTTTAAAAACCAGACTCAATTATTTTGGTGTGGCAGCACACGCAGCCCTTCACTCTTTAATTGGGGATGGTGTGAGCCAAGTGACTAGAAGCTAGAGAAACCCCAGTGCTTTGACTCTTGTCTACTTAGCCTTCTTAGCTCTCAGTTGCCATGGATCTTGCCTATCGGACACTGCTTATATTATTTCACGGAGGCTCTGAAAACACACTAGGATACTATAGACTTACTGTTATCCCTGAGATGAGGAGGGGGAAAGCTATCATATTTATTGTATCTGGGTTGCATAGGAAACAAAGAAAATTTAGGCAAAAATATGCACAGAATTTTGTGGCTCTCTTTGGCTTGGCTGGGATGAGTGTGGTTGGTTGTAAGATGGGTTAGGAACCAGAGTGACAATGACTGGATTCTGAGGACTGAACAGAGAGAAGATGTTTGTGACTGAGGGACCCCAAGTCAGGTTTCTGGGGGGAGGAAACCAGATAAATGAAGCTAAGCACAGGGTGCAGAGAAGAGGAGAAATGACCTAATGTGGATGCCATAAGACAAGACTGGAATTGCTTATGAATTCACACTAATCACAGGAATCAAGAATTGACTGTTCTGGGGCTGTGGAGATGTATGGTGTTTCAGGGCACTTGCTGCTTCCCCAGAGGATCTCAGTTCTGTTCTCACCAGCCACGTGAGGCAACTCACAACTGCCTGTCATCACTCCAGCTCCAAGAAATGGAATCTCTTCTCTTGAGCTCTGCATGAAAGTGTGCACACAACACACATGGCACACACCACACACACACACACACACACACACACACCACATACACAAAAATAAATAAATAAATCTTGAAAAAAGAATAATTTTTTCTGACAGTTGATTACTATCTAGAATGTACAAAAACCAAATAATTAAAAAAAAAGATAATCCAGTGAACAAATATTGGGACATAAACAGTTGTCAAGCATGATGCCAGAATGGCCAACAAATAAATGAAGAGAATGTTCGACATCTTTGGCTGTCAGGGAAATGCAAATCAAAACCACACTGAGAATATATCGGAATGGCTGTCGTTAAGAAAACAACACCACACTGCCCAGGGGGAGCAGCGATCAATGCTCCCACCAGCTGTAAAAATTATGAATCACCGCTAAGCCTGGGAAGAATCCCCAAGGGTGCAATAGTGGTAGTTACACCTTGGGGGCAACCAATAGCTGTCTAATTGGGCTTGGGGCCCGCTCCATAGGAGGAAATTCATTCCGGGTACTGTAAACCTAGTCAATCACCGCAGCTGGTGAGCTCTCGGAGCCCGGAGGAGAGCCTACGACCGTCACTCTCCCAAACCAGTGTGATTTCTAACTACATATTTCTAAACACTTATCCTTATGCCCATAGATAAGTGTAGCTCCACCCCTCATCAAAGAAGTTTCTTTTTTTCTAGCAGTTGGAGGCCAATAGAGAAATCCACAAATGGTCAAAATGCCGAGAACAGCTGACCGCGGTTGTCCCACACCAGCTGATACATCTACACCAGGACTCCTACACCCAAGGCTCTGGGGAGATTGTAGAGCAGCGGGGAGAAAGGTTACAGACGCCAGAGGACCAGGATGTCTGCCGTGAGATTGTGCCTTCTGCCTATGACAGGGAAATTACCCTTGACATTATAATAAATGGTTGTCTAAACAAAACCTGGACAATGATAACACCAGAAGCCAACCTAACATGGATGGGGGACTATCACAAGACTCCACCCCTAGGTGGAGAGCTGGAGGCAGTTAATGGCTACCAAGAGAGGGAGAATTGGACTTCTCCAGGGGTAGGTCCCTTGTAGGTTATCCACTCCCAAGTGGGCAGCCATAAATACATACAGGCAACACTAAACAGAATCAGCAGGTTGTAATTATATACACAATGTATATAAATGTGTACGTGTGCAGCAATAATTGAAGAAGAGGTCATGGATTTTGAGAGGGATCAGGGGAACCTGGGAAGAACCGCAGGGGGTGGGTTGGGGGAGGAGAAGTGGAAATTATGTAAATACAGCACTCAGGCGTGAAATTCTCAGAATAAAATAGACAATGAATCCTAGCGTTGACGCATGGAACAGAAAGATGCTGTTGGTAGTAATGTAAGTCAGCATGGAAGTTTCTCAAGTAACTAAAAACAGAACAACCACATGAACCAGGAGTTTAACTCTCTGGAATACACACCCAAAACCTAAGTTAACTTACTACAGAAATACTTGGCTGTCTGTGTTTACTGTGGAACCATTCACAATAGCCAGGTATGGAGTCAACCTAAATGCCTATTAGTAGATAAGTAAAGAAAATTCAGGATATGTATATAGGAAATGGAGATTTATTCAGCCATATAAAAGAAAAAAAAAAAACTTTGGGAATGGAGGGATGACTCAGTGGTGAAGAGCACTGGCTGCCCTTCAGAGGACCTGGTTCAACTCCCAGCACCCACATGGCAGCTCACAACCATCAGTAACTCCAGTTCCAAGCATCCAGTCCCTGATTCTCTGTAGACACCAGACATGCAAGTGGCATGTGTTCAGGCAAAACGCCAGACCCATAAACTTAAAAAAAAAAAGAACAAAACTATGTCATTTGAAGAAACATGTGTGGCTCTAATTAGTTTGACTCAGAAATACAAACATCATAGGTTTTTTTTCCATATGTAGAACCTAGAGTAGTGTGTGTGTGTGTGTGTGTGTGTGTGTGTGTGTGTAACAAGAAAGCATAAGGGGGACTAGTGAGAGGGAGAGGGGACATAGGAGAGGTTAGGAGAATTGAGTATGGTCAAAATACTCCATATACTTGAATGAAAATGTCCTTGAAACTCATAACTTTGAGCACTGAATGTATTCTGCTAAAAGTTTTTTAAAGTATACGTGACCAAAAATGAAATCAATTCTTCTTTAATTTTTTTTCTTTGCAGCTTTCCAAAACCCATAAAATGTAATGCTCTTTGTGAAGCTCTCCTCTCTGTAGGAGCCACGAAGGGGTAGGGGTAAAGGTTCAATCCCCTGTCACTCTCTGTCAAGTCCAAGAGAAGATTGTTTGCTGTTACTCACTAACGCACAGTTAATGTCATAAAATATTTGTTTATAGCCAAGCTGCCCAATTTCATCAATTATTCATCATGCAAACTTCTATTTTGCATCTTCTCAGTGTCAGGGCCATGTAAATAAAAATAAAGGAATACAGACATCTTGGCATTGAGGGCTTTATAATCAGATGAGAACAGAGAGGTACATAATTCAAACAGGCATAATTCAAGTCTTTTGAAGCTCAAGACATCTGACTAAGAAAATTCGTTTTTTTTTTTTTATCCTTCCCTGATCCCACTGAAATAATAGAGAAATATAAAAGTGAGAATAAGTTCATAGTAAAATGTGAAATTCAAGAAGGGCAGGACTACTGCATACCACTGGGAGGTGATAAAACAAACAGACAGACAGACAGACAAAATCTCACCAGCTTGTTTCTGCTGGCTCTACTAGAGGACACTATCATAAGAACGTGGAGAATGTTTTGGAAGACACAGAGAAGAGGACCTTACATAGACAAAGGAATTCTGTGGCCTGTGTATGTGAACATGGGTGTCGTTCAAGTGCAGATTTCCTGGTACATAGAGGAAGAAGCCCCAAACCAGAGACTCAAAACCCGAAAAGCAGAAAGAAGTTGAGATTTAGCCCCTTGATGATTATTAAAGGTCTGGTAGGGCTCATTGCTTCAATCTCCTCTGAGTTGGTATTTGCTGAAGTGTATAGACTAGGAACAGTGCTTAAAACCAATAGGGAAAGTGATTTATGGAAAACTCCATCCTGGATGTTGATTCTGGGGAAGGAAGTGGGATAGGTAGCAGACAAGAGCTTCTAGGCTTCGAGGATAAGTACCCTGCTCACTGTTTACCCAAGTTGGATTTCTCTGTGGGTGAGAGGCCAGTCTTTCACTATAAAACACTAGCTGACTGTTGAGATATAGGAGAAAAGCCTTCCTAGACATTGCTAGTATCTTCCCAATGACACTAAATAGGAGAGAGAGCAGGGAAAAAGATAAAAATTTTAGCTATTAGAAATTATTTAAAATGAATGAAGCATTGATGGACAAATCCCTGAGTAATACAAATTAAATGGTATGCATTTAGAAACGTGTTTGTGAAATTTCTGAAAAAAAAAAAAAAAACAGAAAATTCGATAAGCTAAAGCTACAAAAAGGCAAGAATCAGATGAGATGAAGGTATTAGGACACCCTGTATGAGAGAAAACCTGGTAGGTGTCTTTCTAAATCTGGCTTATGTCACTTTGGAGCAGTGGTTCTCAACCTTCCTAATGCTGCAACCCTTTAACACAGTTCCTCATGTTGTGCTGACCCCCCCCCCAACCACAAAATTGCTTTCATTGCTACTTCATGACTGTGATTTTGCTACTGTTGTGAATCATAATGTAAATATCTGTGGTTTTCCATGGTCTTAGGTGACCCCTGTGAAATGATCATTTGACCCCCCCAAAGGGTCGTGACCCACAAGTTAAGAACCACTGCTCCAGAGGCGCATCTTCAGTTCTGTTTCCTACAACTGGCATAATGTTGTTCTTGAATGTGGTTTTCAAATATTTTTATATCTACACACATCCACACTCATGTATACACACACAAACACACACACACACACACAAATGAACCAATCAACAATCTATTTAACTTGGACTATCAACGTGACCCAGCCTAGTGTTACCTGAGAAGGGACCCACAATGAGGGATTGCCCAGAGTAGATCGGCCTCAGGGTGAGTCTGTGGGGGACTGTCTTAATTGTTCTTTGATGTAGGGTAACCCAGTCCACTGTGGGCAGTGCCATCCCTAAGTAGGTGGTCTTCTGCTAAGCATGGGTGAGCCTTGAACCAGCAAGCTGTATTCTACTACGATTTCTGCCTGTGTTTCTACCTTGACTTCCCTGACTGCTGGCCTGTGACCTGTCAGCTCAGGTAAACTCAATCTTTTCCTAAGATGCCTTTGCCCAGAGTGCTTTGTTACAGCAGAGGCAGGAACCTAATACATGGAGAATATATATTATCATCGTATGTGTGTAATTAGAAATACATACATATTTTATGTAATTCAAATTATACAATTCAAAGAGAAATGAGACTATTTAGCACAAGAAAGGGAACCAGGGAGAATAAGGGGAGAGGATGAGAAGAGAGAATGATGCATGAACAAAATGTATAATACACGTGTAAGAAGATGTCATAATAAGAGCCATGATTTTATAGTGTGGCTCTATGCCAATAATGAAAAAATGAATGCTAGCAGGTGGGGCTTAGAATGTAAGACTCCAACTGGCAGAGAAAGTGAAGAACAGGAGATAGAGCAAACGCAGAACATTAACGTCTCGAGAGATAGACTTCCAAGCAGCGAGTACGAAATGAGCCAAGTTCTACTTTTAATGAGAAGAGATCCGGAATCATGAGGCAGCCGTGACTCTGAGCTTTTGTGCTTATATGAAATAGTAATGAAACTTGAAAAGCAAAGCCTTTTGGAAATAAAAGAATAACGATAAGCTGGTAGACTTTGCCCATGTCTGTCTCAGAAATACATGAAGCAAATAAAACCAAAATACGCTAAAGAGTTTTAGGATATAGATACAGGAAGTTTTAGTATAGAAGATGCCAATAAATTTTTATATGAAGGCCCCGTGGAGCCAGACATATAATTTACCACAGAGAAACCACATGTTTTAATTTAGCCTGCCTTTTGAACTGTAAGATCCTTTGTGTAATAATCTTCTGGATGCTCTAGTGTCTTAGAGGATGGCAGCACAATGTTTCACCAGGCAACTCGCTCCTGTGAGGAGACCCATGGCATGCCTTCTCTCATGTGCTATGCTTATTTGGGAGGTTGTTCTGCGCTGCATCCCAGGACATGTCGACCCTGCATTGATGTGTGCTGCCTCCTGGTGATGAAGATCATATTGATGCTTCTTCTCAGCCGGTGGAGAGACTTTGATAAAATAAACATAATAGGCTTAAAAAGGACAGCGCTCTAGCATCTCAGAATGTGAACGTCAAGAGGCGAACGCGGGCGGAACTGTTACACAGGAAAGGAGTAAGAGGGATAAAGGGAGTAATGAGCGTGGAATGAATTACCCGGGGAAGAAAGGGGACGAGACTGTAAATAAGTTTGAGTCATTTAGATTTCTTTTTCAAGATGAGTGAGGCATTAGTGGGATCAGAAAATGGTAAAATTGAGGTCAATTGACAAGATGTGGCCTGTGGCACTTCTGCATTTCAGGTTCACGTAAAAATCTAGTACAGATTAGACCCTTTAGCAAACCGGGAGTGTACATGTACAGAAAGTGATGAGGGAAATCAACAGGTTTAGGAAGACGATTGTGCTTCATCTATAGCTAGAAGTGTCCACAGCAAAGCAGGGGTGTGATAGTTCGAATGCAACTGGCCCCCACAATCTCACAGGGAGTGGCACTATTAGGAGGTGTGGCTCTGTTGGAGCAGATGCAGCCTTGTTGGAGGAAGTGTGTCACTGTGGAGGCAGGCTTTAAGGTCTCAAGATACCCAGTGCCTCAGGCCACTTCCTGCTGCCTTCTGATCAAGATGGAGCCAGTGCCATGTCTGCTTACATGCCCCCATACTCCCAGCCACCATGTTCCTTGCCATGATGATAATGGACTGAACCTCTGAACTGTAAGCCACCTCAGTTAAATGCTTTCCTTTATAAGAGTTGCTGTGGTCATGGTCTCTCTTCACAGCAATAGAAACCCTAAGTAAGACAAGGGGTCACCCTGACTTCTGTTTTTCTCTTACACTCTGCAGTCAGGCCATGGATGGAATCCACTGGATCCTCCTCTCAATGTCGGCCTAAACCCTACTTCTGGGAGCAACCTCAGCTGTCGTTACACTGGCCAGGACACTGTCACCTCTTGCCCGACCTTTGGTAATAGTCTCTTAGCCTTGACTGTGTGCTTCCCCATGCTATAGTGGCTTCGTGGTAGGCGGGATAATGTCAGTGTGTGTCTCTGTCTCCTTCAAACTCTCTCTGCTCTTTGAATCTTCCCAGTTAGCCCCAGGCCTTTTTGTGAAGTGTCTTTGCTTGGAACAATCCTCCTGCAGGTAACATCAACCCCTCTCCTCCTCCTCCTCCTCTTCCTCAGCTCCCTCTCCTTGCCTCCCTGTTTTCTTCCCTCCCTGCTCTGGGTGGGGGTTTCACCCCTCCTTCATCCTGTTTGAAAACTCCGAACCCTGCCTGGAACTCTTCATTTCTGCCCATGCCTTAATTCCCTCCGCGTCCTTGACCCTTTCTAGTATAGGACACAATTTATTTGATTTACCTTTCATCCCTTCTAGTAAAATATAAGCTGGTTTTTCGGTCTGAGTTGTTTATAGCTACATATCCTTAAAAGAGCTCTTAGGACCTAGTAATGAGCAAAAAAAAAAAAATCTAGGGATAATGCTTATGAAAGTATACATAACAATTAATTTAAATGGCATTTTCAAAGGAATGTTTGTCCTTTTATTTCATTTGACAGAAAAATGGGTATATTATATAGTTGGATGGTGATGTTTGTCTTGGTGCTCAGGATTCTAAAATAGGTTATTTTCACATTAATTAAGACCCGAAGGGATGCTATTGGCTATTAGGAAAAAAGGTTTTATTTTCTTACTGTCTTTCAAGAAATCTGACTTTTTAGTTCACAAACTTGTGCCCCTGTAAAACCAGAAAGTTAACTGAAAGGAATTAATTTAGGAAGAAAATTTGTGACTCATGGAGCGAAGTATGTCCAACCTTTTGATGCTGTGACATAAATCTGCAATGTTCATACAACCTAGTTCCAAAAATATTGCCAAAAACAAAACAACAACAACAACAACAATAGTAACAAACCCAACAACTCACCTTTTAAGTAAGTCTACAATTTTGTACCAGGCAGAATTCATAGCTGTTCTTGGCCACATGTGGCCTGTGGGACAGTTTGAATACTCATAGGTCAAGAGCTATTTTTCTATTATATTGCACTTTGATTTTCAAATAAAGTGTCACCATTTTAAGTAGTCATGAAGATCGAACGGAAGCAAAGCTGGAATTTCAAGAGATGTGAAGCCTTAGTTCACAAAGTCAGTGAAAAGGCCCTGTTCTCCCCAGGCTTTTCCCTGTTTGAGGACCTTTGCTTAGTCCAAAAATTGGAATCAACTATTTTCAGGTGTTCTGTTTCGGGGAGCCCATGGCCCTCAAAGACAGTTTTGGGTTCTTAGCTGTGTTAACTGCTGCGATCAAATAATGTCAGATCTAAAAAGTATTATTTGGTGAGAATTCAAGCAGGCCCATTTTCTGGAGCAATTTGTAAAAGGCTTGCTCTATTCCAATTCTTTCGAGACAGGGTTTCCCTGTGTAGTGTTGGTGCCTGTCCTGGATCTCACTCTGTAGACCAGGCTAGCCTCGAACTCAGAGAGATCCTCCTGGCTCTGCCTCCCGAGTTCTGGGATTAAAGCCGCGTGCCACCACCGCCCAGTCCGATTCTAATTTAACAGATTCTCCCCCATGTCTGTGTCTGTTATTTGCCCTTGCTTCCTGCCCTCAGCTGGGCTTCTTCCACATTTCCTGCTTTCTGCAGATCTGGCCCCGGTCTTCCCCACACTCCCCACACCGGAGTGCATGAGCTTCCATTATCCTTTTTTAAAAACTCTGTTCCCAAGGGTGGATTTAAATGGCTATGAAGGAAGAAATCAGTGGTGGTGTTTCTGGGTGGATACCGGGGCCTGGCACACAGTCTACCACAGTGCATGATTAAAATAAATAAATAAATAAATAAATAATAAAAAGAAACCTTGAGTAATTAATGTGTTAGTTGATGCCTCCTTGTGGTGGTTGTGACATGTGACAGTGAGGTGGTGGGGGCCAGCTTATCAGGATAATAGGAATAAAGAAAGGAGACCCTAAAATGTGAAGTTACACACTGTTTAAAATTTTAAAAGTGGTATTTTGAAAAACAGCCTCTTTCTGCCACTGGGATCAGAATAATAAGTTTCTTTTTCCTTGCCCTTGAACACACAGAACCAATTCCTAAGGGAATTTATTGAAGAAAAAAAAAAAGAGCTTTTTTTTTTTTTTTTTCCTTTGTAAGCTTCTGGCCTTATGTTTTTAGATATAAAATGGAATTAAAGTTTCTCATTTTGGCGTTCTAGCTTATCTATCCTGCCTACTGCTGATATCAGAGATGGTATCGGGTCTTTGAGGGTTTGATTTCACCTACAGATATCCTCTCCTGAATGCCCGTAGGCTGTTTTCTTTTTTTCCCCTTTTAGCATGGCTCTTCAGTTTGCTGTGGCTGAAATGAACTCTTACACAAAAGCAGGCAAGGGGAGAGAGGGAGGGGGCGAGAATTCAAAGCAATGTCTCCCTGGAGTGCACTTGATTCTCAGTGGTTTGCTGTTAAATCTTTAAATAATTAAACAGAAGAGCACACATCCACGCGCGACATTAAAGAGTTCGAACCATGTGTTGAAAATAGAAACGGGAGGGGGGACAGGTGTGGAGGTGGCTGCGGAATAAACATCGGCCTCCTTAACCTTGCCCCGCGGTGTCTGTGCGGACCATTGCAGTGCATGGCCCATGCACTCGCAGGATCCTCCGCTGTAGGCGGGCAAGCGGGGAGTGGGGGGCGGGGGGGTGGGGTGGGGTGACGAGTGGATCATCAAAGGGTCCTTCAAACAAATTGTTCCTTTTTAGATGTCTAGGCTGATCTTCAGTAAGCTATCTCCTTGCTTGGCAGGGCTCAAGGCATGAACTGGAACGTGACATCCACAGTGACAGGAACACAGAAAGCGGTGGTGGGCGACTTCTGGGAGCCCAGTAAATACTGACGGGAAAACCGAACACAAGGGAGAGAAAGTCAAGGTCTTAGATGTGAAAACGCACCCAGAGTGACACAGAGTGACAGTGTTAAAGCTTTAATTGGTTACCCCCAAGCTTAGAAAGTCCTAGTCGCCTGCATCTGGAAATGTGACCCTTTAAGGAAAGCAGCGTCTCAGAAGTAATTAGGTAAGAGGAGGTCATCCTGGAGTACTGTCAACTTCTCATCCTGTGTGACCGTTGTCCTTAAACAAAGGGAGAGACTGGCTGATGTTTTTATAAGCCAGGGAATGTCAAATACTCCCAGGAAGACACTGGGAACTAAAAGAGAAACACAGAACAGATTCTTCCTCAGGGCCCTCACAAGGAACTGACCATGTTGACACCTTGAACTCAGACTTTGTTTAGCTTCTAGTGCTGTGAGATAAGAGATTTCCATTGTTTAAGGCATTTAGTTTTTGGCACTCTGTTATGGCAAATCTTCTAAACTAGTAGTGAGGTGCTGTGAGGATCTCCTTTGTTATTCAAGTAACATTCCACCCATGGCTGCCTGTCAGTCAGGAAGATGTCACCATGTCACTCCTGCATGCTCATTAGCAAATACTCCATACACACTTGTAGTGGGTAGCCATCCCAGCTTTGATCTGGAAGTTCCAACCCCCACTGAGGCTTTGGTAACTGTCATGCCTACAAGGCGGACCCTGAAGACCTGAGATCCGGATGCGCCGCCTCTCTTGGTTCCTGGACCCTGGACGCTGGAGGTAGACGGAGCAGAGTTCTCCAGAGAACACCGCCGCCGGACGGCGCTACGTCTTTCCCAGACCCTGTAACCTACCTATCCCTTCATTTGTAAGATACGCCACTAAATAAACCTCCCTTTTAACTACGTGGAGTGGCCTTAATAATTTCACCAATACACACTGTTGTGTGTCAAGCAACAAATGGATCTACCACCCCCAGTAACATTCAACACCGTGCCAGGCACTCGGGGAATGTAAAGAATCTGAAAATGATCCCACTCTGGTTTGAACTTGAAATGTCAGCGAGGCGCTCATATGTTTGCACACCTGGTCCCTAGCTGGTGGCACCGTTTGGGGGGTGGGCAGAGTGTTATGGCACTTTTAGGAGGTGGAGTTTTGCCTTGCGGTTTCATGGCTTCTAGACGCCAGCAACTAGACCACCACCTGTTACATGGTGTGGTAGGAGAGAAGGAACTAAACATGTTACAGGTTGAACAGGTGGAAGGATGCCAGTTTAGAGAGAGAGACTGGGAGCTCCTCTCACCTTGTCATCACCTAAGGAACAGAGCTTGAGTGAATGGAAGCTCCGGAAATACAGATGGAGGACAGGCAGGCTGCTAAAGACCACACCACACGTGGGTGGACAATTTCTTGGTGTCCTTTATCATCTCTCTAGCCCACTTCTTGTCTTGGAAGGCTTCTTCCTTTCTTAATTCAATGTCTATTTTATGCCTAAAAGCTATGGTTTTTTCCTCTCTTTTTCTGGGGACTTTCAGGATTTTCACTTAGCCGTTATTATGTTTTCCCTTACACGCTAATAAATTTGGCCCTGAGGTTCCCTTTGAGTCCATTTCTGAATTCTTATATTAATGAGACTAGGAACTCCCAAAGGAACCTCAGTTCAATTGTCAACATGTGTTTGCTGAGTGAGCGAGTGAATGTAACTCAGTGATTCTTCTTCTGTGAAGACGATCCTGCTTTATATTTAGAGGGTGGCGTTTCAAGGCGTTTTCATGTACACTAATCCAGAGAACTCTCAGGAGCTCCTTGAGTCCAGGTTGTATTGTTAAATGTGCTGCTTGGCTTAAAATAAGGCTTTGCTATGGGATAACCCTCTTGTACACTGGTTTGATAAAACGCTGATTGGCCAGTACCCAGGCAGGAAGTATAGGCGGGGTGAGCAGACAAGGAGAATTCTGGGAAGAGGAAGGGCTGAGTAAGGAGTCACCAGCCAGGCAAAGAGGAAGCAAGATGACAAGGCAGAACTGAGAAAAGGTACCAAGTCACGTGGCTAAACATAAATAAGAAGTATGGGTTAATTCAAGTGTAAGAGCTAGTCAGTAATAAGCCTGAGCTAATGGCCATAGAGTTTGTAATTAATATGAGCCTCTGTGTGTTTACATGGGTCTGAGAAACTGCCGGACCCGGAGGAACACAGGAAAACTCCAGCTACAATGCTTGCTAGTTACTTTGAACTGTGCAATACCTTTAAGTTCTGACAAACCTCAGAGTGATGGATGTGTGTGTGTGTGTGTGTGTGTGTGTGTGTGTGTGTGTGTGATCTTGTTAGTAGATGACTTGACATATGGGTTTGCAACCGTAGTGTGCTTTGAGGATTTGGCCTGGGACCAGTGTCAAGCCCAGTGTTCTTCAGGGTTGAATGCTGGGCTTGCGTTTTTGCTGACAGTGCTGAAGGGAGAGGGAGAGTACTTGGGGCTGTTACAGACAGCCACTCCCAGAAATCCATGTGCCTGAATATCGCTAAGCATGCCAGCCCTCAGGGAATCATTCTGATCCTTCCATTAAATTTCTCTTTAGTTGATAATCTATTTTACTCATTTCATTTATTGGATATATTACATAAGCCCATTTTCATGACAGTTTATAACGTATAAAGTTTAGTATGTTCTCCTTATACCCCATTACTCTACCCCTCTCTCCAGTCCATTTGTTCTCCAACATTTTGCCCTAGAGTTTAAGTATTTGGGAAAAATTAAAATAAAAAATTTCACTGTTAGTCATTTTAAAAAGTAATAGGGATAAAGTGACCTCCCCCCCCTTTTTTTTAAAAGAAAACGAAAAACAAAAACAAACTCCTTTCAGGGAGTTTTTGAGGAGCAACCACAAAGTCAGGCTTACAGTGCTGGGGGAACTGGGCCAGCAAAAGGAAAAGTCAGCCCACTGTGAGGAGAAAGGATGCTGACCTACAGGTTCCATCATCCAGTGGGTGCAGTCCCTGCCTGCATGCTCTCAGTGGCCAAGTGCAGGAATATGCCTTCCAGGAGAAGCTGGACACAGGAGGAATAGGAGCTCCCCAGGAAGCCTTGCTTTGGGCCCCAGGGGAGGAACATGATGTGTTTCTCCCGTGACTTCTGTGTTAGTCATGTGCGCTTACAACATGTTTTTCTCTGTTTGTTTCCCACTCCCAGTGAGCAATCATGCACTGAACATGTCCAGAAGTTCCTAGGCTTTGTGATGAATTCATGGTGTTTGACTTGTATACCTTGTCCCTAAGAGGCTTATAATTGCTCGTGAGATGTGATTTTTTTTTCCCCAAACAGATTATAAACTTAGCAATATACATTGGTTTCCTCTTTGAGACAGAGTTTTGCTATGCAGCTCATGTTGGCCTCAGCCTCCCGGGAGCTGAGATTTTAGACATGTACCATCACACCCGGGCCTTCAGGGCTTTTTGTTTTTTCAAACCCTATCACTTGGATACTCCATGGATAAGCTCTGGGTTTATTGGGCATTGCTCAGTATCTGGCACAGCCCCTGGAATATTCCAACAGTGAAAGGATGTTCATGCCGCATGCGCTTGCCAGCTGGTGTCTATTGAGCAGCATCGACCCTGTCTGTCAGTGTTCACTGAACAAGCCACAGTGCGCCTACCACCGGACTGGTTCAGATGCATGGTACAGGCGGGCACTTCTTCACAGCCACAGAGGCCCCTCAGGCTTTCCCTGCCCTGTGTTCCCTGCTTGTTGCCCATAGTCCTACTTTTCTGCCTTTTGCAAACACAGGAAGATCAGCAGATACCCAACTCCTTGAGCTATAAGTGCTTGACAACCAGCCCGGGAGCTGAGAAACAGACCTGTCCAGCAGCGCCCCCCCCCCCTACAGTAGAGAAATTTTTTTCTATTTCCTTTTTTCCCCCCGGGGGGGGGGGGGGGGGGAAAAAGAAGTCTAGCCCATATTTTGACATTTTAGGAAGACTTACTGGAGTTCTGCCACATCAAATGAGCGGACGCCATGACATGCTGACAGTAATGTTCAACAAAGCACATTTACTGCAGAATTGAGAGGCTAGTCACATACCTCCAAGGCTTTTTTTTTATTACTATGATTTCTTCTTCGGCCTGCCTACCTGAGGGTTTCATCGAAGGGAGACTGTGAGGCTTTATTTCCGAAAATTCAGCTGACGCGGTATACCTTGCACATATCCTCTTGGCTTAGCTCGCCGGCGTGACTGATAAGTCACACACAGGTTTGCCCTTACTTCGGGAGCCTCCTCTGAAGGGTAATTCAAAGTACTCTACTTTCAGACCCTCATATTGAGGGCACTTTGAAGAAAACACAATTTATCCTTAGAAATCCAACCACATTTTGCTTGCTTTGCCCTGCCTCAGTATCCATACAGCAGGTTTTTCCATTACAGAGAATGATCTGCAGTTGTTGAAGTGCCTAATGTCAATCAATGTGGAGCATCTCCTTTGTGTTCATCCCTGTGGAGGAATTCAATTCAGTCCAATACACTTTGATGAGCACCAGTCATGTGTACAACCCCCAGGCAGTTGCTGCAGGGCATGTATGGATGAGCTTACTGCCTACCAGAGGACAGAGGACTTGCACACAATGAACTGCTCTACAAAGTCAGGTTCATAAGAAAGGCATGGACCAAGTTCTTCAAGGTTCTAAGGGCATAAATCCTCTAAACAGCAAGGCCCTGCATCACTAAGAGCCTTCCCTACCACCAGGGCTTACTATCTCTGAGTAAGTACTTTCTGATTGACTGTATGAATATTTCATCTGGGGATAAAGGAGAAGGATCAAGGTCACGTGAGAGACTCTGATGTCTAGTCTGAGTTGACTCTTAAGAGATGAGGAGGATTCATCAAGAGCTGGTACAGATTGTAGGAGGGTGGTCAGGGTGGCAGACACACTGTTTGGTAAGTGGTGGAGACTGGAAAGACTGTGGAATGTTCTTGGCAGGATTTGACTGGTGTGTGTGTGTGTGTGTGTGTGTGTGTGTGTGTGTGTGTGTGTGTGATACCGAAGTGGTGCATGGGAGTCATGAAAAGAAAAGCCAGAAATGCCTGTTGGGAGCAAGTTATGGTGACGCTGCATACCAAGTTGAAAACAGCCGTTAGAGAAACACCAAACTATTATTTTTTTTCTGTCTCCTTTTTTATCATTTCAGTTTTTATTTAATCTTTGAGATTTTCATACATGTATACAATGTATCCCAATCATAGCCACCCCTACCTTCCCCCAATTCCCTCCAGGATCTCATGTCTCTTCCCCAACTTCACATCCTCATTCTATAATTTTTATTTACGTATTAATTTTTTAACTCACTGGGTCAAATTAGTGCTGCCTGTGTGGGGCATGGGCAGACTACAAGTGGCCACCGCACTCCCAGAGGAAAGGAGCCGCTAACTGCCAGTAATTCCTCAGTTAGGGTGGGACCTTATTAGTCTCTTCTCCACCTAACTCTTGACTTTGTGATCTACAGGGTTATACAGACAACCATGGCTATGAGTTCACATGTACAACAGTCATGCCATGTCCACAGTGCTGTGGGATGTCGTTCTGTCTGCTGTGAATATGTGTTGCTCTGATTGGTTGATAAATAAAATGCTGATTGGCCAGTAGCCAGGCAGGAAGTACGGGGGGGGGGGGGGGGGGGACTTCGGTGGCATTCCTTGAGCCTTAAGTGGCAGTGGCATAGTTGGTGTCCATGACCAATCTGTGGCAGGGTACTCCAAGTCACTTACCTTCAGCACTTTGAACAGTAGTACTTCTCTTCATTAACCACTATCCACTGAGTTAAGAGACTTCTCTGATCAAAGCTTGGAGAAGCACAAATCTATAGCTAGAAACATAATTCTCTATAAGGCAACATGACTATTTAGGAAAGAACAAAATGAATAGGTTCTCCCTTGGGGCCTGTGGCTTCTCTAGTGATGGAGTTTTGAGCATGTTTACAGCACCAGACATAAATCCCTCCTGTGGGTTACCTCCATCAACAGTCTTGCCATTATGGCACCAGTGGCTACATCTTGCCGGCAGGTCAGTATTATAAGCATGCATGGCCCAACACTGGGTAAGACAACCGTTGATACGGATGTCTTTTCTCTCCCAGTGTTATGAAAGCTAGACTGCAGGGAGAGTTTCCTGGTCAGTTCAAGAGTGAATAAACAAAAGCATATGGTGTCTTTCGCAACTTGATTATTTTTATAATCTAGTAATGATGGGACATTAAGAGCAATGGCACTAGTCTATGTTGGTTTTGGGGGTCTTTGATGCCTCTCTGACCATAGCTCATAGGGAGGTAAGCCATGACTGGCCCTGAGATTTCCATTTAATAACTCATGTCTAGTTTGTGGGATGGAACTGGAAAACAAATATACTGAATGAGGCCATCCGGACTCAAAAAGACAAACGTTACATCCCCTCTCATTCAAGAGATGCCAGCTGCTGCCTCGTGGTGTTTAACATGGAGCACATGTGGAATTGGAGAGCTCGGCCATTGGCAGGAGGATGGATGGGCTTATGGAGAGAAGATGATGGAGTATATGTGAACTGAAAGAAGACAGGGAGGATCCTGGGGACAGAAGGGTTCAGGCAGAAAGTGTAATGATGATGGGGGGAAAAGAAGGAGCAGGGAAAAGCCTACACAAAAAGAAATGTACATCAAGAAGCTACTTGGGACTTACAATAGTGTAACCCAAGGGAAGAAAGTATAGTAATAGTAATAGGGGATAGAACATCTGTGACCTGAAGTAACTCGGGGAGAATGCTGGGATCTAAATGTTCAAGCAGAGATGGGGACAGGAGCTCAAGAAAGGAAGTCTATGGGCAGATTAACCAAAACTAAGAATATATGAAGAAGCCTTATGAAACCTCACTAATGGGTAAACTAATTAAAAATACATTTTTTAAGAAATGGAATTTGAACAAAGTATCCCACATTAGTAAACAATGTTTCTCCCAGAAGATATGGGTAATTAAACATTATTTTTAGAAACACCTTATATTTTATGAACCATGATTTAGGAAAACGGATTTGCTAGTTTTATATTGAATGCAGCTTCCATATGTAAACAGATGTCAAGATTGCTATATAATACCCAAGATCTCAGGAGCCCAAATATCTACTATCTGTATTTATAGCAAATTCTTACAAATTGGTCACAGCCAGTCCCACCATTCATAAAATTCCGGGATCAGTGTTTGGGGAGGAGCTGTGTAGAGAACAGGGCTGGGGATGTAACTATCTACTTGCATGAAGTATCTGTGTGCGAAGGTAGAGGGGGAGTGTAGAGAAGAAAAGAGAGAAGAATAGGGAAGGAGAGGGAGAAAGGACTGAGGTCAGAATCTATTGAGGACCATAACAGAGACATAGTGAAAACTCTTGAGTCGCTGTTTGAAGAAATAATCCTTAAGTGGAGAGTTAAGTGAGGAGTCTCCAGACGAGCGTTCCACACTAGGAGCAGGGTCAGGAAGGGCAGAGGTGTGAGGTAGAGCTCAACACATCATCACCTCTGTCTCAGCATGCCAGGCAAGGGCTTCCCAGCAAGGGATTGAGTGTATCCGCCATTAATTCACCCTTTTAGATCACTCACTTGTACATGACACTGGAGTGGAGATTTTGTGTGATAATTAGAATGAACTCAGACAAAGTATCAATAAGAGGTGGTGCTGAGGGTTTTGTAACTTTTTGAGGGTTTTGATTTTTTCTAACAAGGGAAGCCTGGTGTAGTCACAGCACGGAAATGGTTTAGCCTTACTTTCAGGGTAACGGAAGGACGGCAGAACTCACGGCGCCGCTATTCTGAAGTCACAGCATAATTTTCTCCATGTAATAAAAGAAACATGAACGGTGACTAGAAAAACGAAAGGCCTCCAAGATTTATTAACTGTTTGAATGCTAGTCTAAGCAGTATATTTAAAAGTCTACCCTGGAGGGAGGGTAGGGGGAGGGACATTTAAATTGGTGGAGGGTCATACTTGAGATTTAAAATTTTTTATTTCATTGTGTTTTCTTTAAAGGAGCAAGGATTTATTTTGGAACTATTGGCCAAGGAGGTTAGTTTTGGGGGGAAAAAAAAGAAAAAGAAGCTTGAATGTAAAATAGTGGAAGGAATGATGCATGGACATGAAGAGAGCTGGATGATGTCATCAGTAACAATGGCGACCATCACAGTGATGCTGTATTGTGGTGACTCCTAAGGACCAGCCGCTTTGTTAAATGCTTTTCATACAAAGTTCCTTGTGCCACTGGCTCCATCTCACAGGGGGTCACTGTGGTTCAGGGACAATAGATAGAAATCACATGCTTAAACAGGTCCCCAGTGGCCTGTGGCAGAACACTTGAATCTAAATGCAAATTGTTGACCAGCTAAGTTATATTGCTCTAAAAGATTAATTACTCTGTGAATCCTACTGCCAACCCTAGGAGTCAGGCACTATTATCACTATATTCCCATTTTATATTATTTACCCTTTATAGATGAAATCAGTGAGACACAGGAATCTTGCTTCATGTTTCCCAAATCACACAGTTAAGACACAGAAAAGCTGGGATTGGAAGGAGATCACACAGATTTGGGGGCTGGAGTGAGGACTCAGCTGTTAATCCAGTGTAATCTCAAGCAGAAGACCTGGGTTTATTCCCCAGCATCTAAGTGGGCGATTTAGAACTCCTTGCCACTCTAATTCCAGGGGATTGACTACTCTTCTGAACTCCTTGGACAGCTGAACATATGTACACACATCCACAGGTGTGTGTACATGCTCAAACACACACACACACACACACATACACATACACACATTCACACAATTACCAATAAATCTCTGAAAAGTATTCAAATTCAAAGTTTGCCCTCTAGCCCAGTTGACATAACAACATCCGTTTCTGTCACTCTTGTCCTGACCAATCTTTTCATCAGTGTTGAAGTCAACAGCATAGAATTGTGCAATTGCCTTGTGAAATCACACACACACACACACACACACACACACACACACACACAATCTAACTTTGTCTCATAGATTCTCTCACAGTCATTTCTAATACTTGATGTTCTCATTCTTCTCAAATGAACCAATCAATTCTCCAGAAGTTTCCTCAGTGAATAACTGCTGAATGTCTGTTTGATTTACTTCTGACTCTACTTACGCAGATAGAACATCAGATCAGTGCTCCAAGACGGTCCTCCACTTTGATTTCCACCATAAACAGGTAAGGTGGAAATGTATGATTCTGACCCTGGTGTAACTCAGTGTTTTCAGGACCCCCACCCTTGGATTGGATTATTTTGTTAGAGCAGTTCACCGCTGAGTTCCCAGCAGTACTTACCTTTGTTGGTTTATTATAGAAGAGCTGGAAGGATACAGATAAAAAAGGTAAAGGAGATGCACAGGGTGAGATGTGAGGGAAAGGATATTTATGATCAAGTTTACCCATCATTCTTCTCTTCTCCCTGGAGGTTGAGAGTGAATCAAAAGCCACACATCCTGATCATAGTTTTGTCTCTGCTCTGAAACTCCATGCATACTAGCCACCTCATCCTCCAGTAACATTACGCGAAAGTTGGTCTTATTACTCTGGATTCTGAGGGTTTGGGGAGCTTGTTACCAGAAAATGGAGACAAGGATAAAACACAAACAGAAGTTCAAACGATACATATTTTCAGAACGGCACATCGTGTGATTAGTTGTGGATTGGGACAGACGGTAAAACAGAAGTTAACAAAATGATAAGTGACATAAACATCAGATCTTACGCATCACGAAGCACAGAGAAGACCAGCCAGTGAGGGGGCTCAGCCAGGAAAGGTGCCTGTCACCAAACTTGATGACCTGAGTTGTCTGAGGGCCTGCTGTGATTTGAATGGGGCAGAGAATACTTGGACTTTGAACTCTCAGACTGTGTTGCAACTGTGAAATACTACGGGACTTGGACGTTGGACTAAATGCATTTTCACTCTGATGTGGTCACAAGCCTATTGACCAGTTTGTTTTCTCACACAACCCCTGGAGGACAATCTCTCCAGAGACGGCACTGCCCACAGTGGGCTGGGCTGGGGTCTTCCACAACAATCATCAATCAAGAAAATGCCCCCTCCAGAGCTGTCTGTAAGTTAATATGATGGGAACAGTTTCTCAACTGCGGTTCCCTCTTCTCAGATGTCTCTAGCTTGTGTCGATATGATAACCCAGGCAGGGCAATGATGATAGTGGAGTTTATAAAGATACTTCTGAGGCACTAGATAGCCAGATCCTGGTGTGTTGAAGGGTGTTTAGGGCAGATTATGAAGGCACAGTGGTGTGGAAAAGCAGACAACCTAGGTCAATATCATTATCACTGGAAACAGAGGACTAGGAAATGAGATGGGGTTGGAGGATACAGATACTTCTGAGGCACTAGATAGCCAGATCCTGGTGTGTTGAAGGGTGTTTAGGGCAAATTGGGGGGGGGGGTTGCGAGACCGGGTTTCTCTGTGTAGTTTTGGTGCCTGTCCTGGATCTTGGTCTGTAGACCAGGCTGGTCTTGAACTCACAGAGATCCACCTGGCTCTGCCTCCCTAGTGCTGGGATTAAAGGCGTGCTCCACCACCACCCGGCATTGTTTTCTTAACATATTATGCATCAAACTGAAGACTACAAATGACCACACATTTTTTTAAAGGGCAAAACATAAAAATGGGTTATGTATGAATCTCTATCACAGTGGGAAAGCGCAAATACAAATACTAAATACTAATACTAAAAGAAGAAGGGGAGCTTTGAAGCCTGTCTCAGAACTCACTCTGTAGACCAGGCTGGCCTCGAGCACACAGAGATCCGCTTGCCTCTGCCTCCTGAGTGCTGGGATTAAAGGTGTGCGCCACCACCACCCGCCGCAAGAAGTACTCTTAAACACTAAGCCATCTCCCCAGCCCCTAATTTAATTTTTAAAATTTTATTATTTCTTTCCTTTCTTCCTTCCTTCCTTCTTTCTTTTGTTTCCAAGACAGAGTTTCTCTGTATAGCCCTGGCTGTCCTGGAACTTACTTGGTAGACAGACTGGCCTCAAACTCAGAGATCTGCCTGGCTCTGCCTCCCAAGTGCTGGGATTAAAAGTGTGCGCCACAAGAGGGACACAGAGCAGCAGCCTCAGAGGCAGGCAGAGCGGTGGCAGAGATGCGGTCGTAATAAAGATCAGAAACTGAGCTATTAACTGCTGAGGAGTTAGTGAAAACAAGGAGATTAAGAGCTTGGAACAGGGACGCCTTTAATCCCAGCACCCGGGGAAGGAGCCATCTCCGTGGGATGCAACTAGAATGGATCTGAACACTCTGTCTGATGCCAACCCATGGCCTAGCTGCCGATCCTGCAAAACCCAACAACTTGGAGGTGTTGGTGAGATTACCCTACTAAACAACCTGCTCAGCTGAGATCCATTTGGGAGAGGTTTCAGAATCCTACAGTCTGCAGTCTGAGGAAACAAGATCAGCTGAGGAATTGACGAATGAGCAAAATGTGACCTGAGAACACAAAAGAAGGTGCCGCCCAGTCACCGAACCAGATCACCAGAGTCATAAGCCTACACTACACAGACTGGGAACAGGTAAGCCCCCATCTCCAGACCGGCAGATCGGGTCTCTAACCCCTAGGCCCTACCCATCGGAGTCCCAGGGACCAGACAGCTACCTTTCCCTGCTCCCCCACCAAAAAAAAAATTAGAAGAAGGGAATTTTCCATTAGATTTTCTAATTTTCTATTAGAAGAGGCAAATTTTGTACAGTTTGGAAGGAATTACTTAGCAACAATTAAAGTGTCTTTACCACTTGGTGAAGAATTTCTTCATGTGTGTGGAAGTTTAGAAGGTGTTTGGGTCATGAACTGTCCGACTGAACATGTGTGGTTGATATTCATGGCCATTAATGAAGAACTTACTTTAAACAGCTGTGGTTCCTTTGTGCTTCGGAGCACTGTGAAGCTTTTTGTTTACTAGTTTAAGAGTTTCATGCCATGATTTTGATCACGTTCATCTGCCCCCCTCCCTGCCACCCTTTCCAGGAACTGGAATTTATAAAGCTTTTAAAAGGATAGATGTTATAGACTAGGGTGAAATATTGTAGATGATATATGCTTCAATAATAAGACAATTTGCAAAGTATGTACAACTTGTTTGGAAAACAGGAAACATATAATGCATATAAATGTGTATTTATACACATGTTATATGACGCTGCTAAATGCACAGAAAACTTTATGGTCTTTTTCCATTATAGCATGAGTGTGGGTATGATTTTAGTTTGTTTGATCAATGTGCATACTGATACATTTTGAAGAATATTCAAACCAATGATTTTCCTTAACTTAAAAGTTTTACAAGTACAATTAATCTTCGTTCTATCTGAATGCTTTCCTTGATGTTTGTAGTAAGTAATAAATGCTTTATATTTACTGAGAACTTCACATGTATGTTGCATATTCATGTAATAGGAATGTAAGGGCCATTCTCTTTGAGCGTGTAACAGAAGTAAAAGGTTAGAGGCTCAGAGTTTCATCAGAATGTAGCATTTCCTCCTTTTAAGTAAGGAAGCTGTTGGAAACGTTTAGCTTCATAAGGAGAAAGGAAATCACGGAATCATTACACGCTAACGTCTCTGCCTCTGCCCACCAGAGACTGTCATCCAAGTGTCTCATGGAGTTCTGAAGATGGGAAGTTACACAACATCAGTATTCATTAAGACAGGTCACTCACTACAAAATGGGTTCATTTTACCAATATACATTTGCAGGGATCGAACGAAGAGAAATCAAAGTGGAAGGAAACCCAGAGTGTGACCTTGAGCCATTGCCTGTGGGCATAGTCTTGTTTCATCAGTGTCAAAGAAACAGAGACAACTTGAAAGTTATTTTGGAGCATCCGTGCATGCAAATTACCTTAGAGCTCCATCCCCCAATGAGAAATCAAGCTAATACGTGCCTGTCCACTTCACACAGAAGCATCATTTCTTACTTCACATAATGACAGAGAAGCCCAATGTGGGCTACAAGGTTTTGAGTCTAGACAGCACTCAAAAAGGAAATGACACAGAAGAGTCAACCATAATTCATGATAGAATTGTCCTAACTGACTTAGACAGAGCATCTTCAGAATCTGTTACTTACAGATGCCGACTTGTTATAGGTACACCCAGAATTTACTGAGAGGAATGCCAATAAAGTGTAGTGCATTCCGCCTCAACAACTCAGCCTCCTTCTGTGCTGTGGTTAACATGTGAATAAGGAAAGTTTTTTAGTAGGCAGACAAAGCAGATAGATGAGATGCCAGTGAGAGTGGAAACACCCATGTCACATTGGGACTGCCTAGACTCTTTTTTCAGGACACACTTCTTTCTTCATCTACTAAACTGCTGGCCTCCTCATTCTTTAGGGCCTAGATCATCAGCCTTTTCCTCTCTGAGGCTTTCCTCCATCCCTTTGTTAGCACCAGTTTTCTGACCTTGCGTCCTCATATGCTATCTAACATCCTTATTAGAAGGCAATTTGTACATATATATGTATAATTTAATATTGTCCAAATATTTTGTTTGTTTGTTTTGTTTTTTCAATGCAGGGTCTCTCTGTGTAGCACTGGCTATCCTGGAACTCACTCTGTAGACCAGGCTGGCCTCAAACTCACAGAGATCCACCTGTCTCTGCCTCCTGAGTGCTAGGATTAAATACATGCTCCACTACCACTCAGCTTAACCAAGTTTTTTTAAACTACTAAAATTTATGATCTTTGAAACTAAAGAATGATTGTTTTATATATCCCCAGATTTGACCACAACAATTGACTTATGGGATATCCATGGATAATATTTATTAAAGAATGAATGGGTAAATAAATAAATGAGCAAACATAGAAATTATCAGATAATTATTTTAGTAGTGGAAATAGGAAATAAAGATATGAATAAGTATGTGAGCAGGATGTCTATACACTAAAAAAGATAAAGAGCTGTCTTTGAGGTGGAGTGATAAGATGTTTTTATAGAAGGTGGATTTAAATTAATCCTCAAAGGATGAGTAAGGTTTTACAATCCACCCGTCAACAATATTATTCATGAACGTGTTCTCAGGAGACTAGAAAATGCAAAAAGCAGCGAATTGTTGGTTAATATTTACTATGATACATAATGTATACTGAAATACTTGCATTGATATGCCAGAAAATACTTACATGAGTGAAAAGAAAGAAAGGGAAAACTTTTCATGCAGTGAAAGTAAATTAAAATGCATGGAAAAGATAGATACATTTGCCTAAGTGTCTTTTTCTTTTATCTTGAAATTATAATTTGATTACATCTCCCCCTTTCCTTCCCTCCCTCCAAGCCCTCTCATTTACCTCTTCCTGCTCCCTTTAAATCACACGCTGCTTTTAAAGCTAATTGTTACTGCATGCATGTTATTATATACTAATCAATGCTTCCAATAGAAAATGAAATACTTAATGGTTTAAAATTTTGTTTTTGGGCAAAGCAGTTATTTGATCATCCAACATTTGAATATAAAGATCTTTGTATTGTGTTCTACTTGGGGAATAACTTTAGTTGATAGGGTCAGAATCTAGAAGATTTGATACCTTAAAATGACCCATGGAAATTATCTCTTCAAGTTTATTTATTTCCTAAATAACTTGGTAGACTTTACTTTCTAAAACTCAGAATTATGCTATACATTCTGGAAGGAAAAGAAGGGAACATAGCTCATACCAGAACCCGTTTACTGTAGCTCTGTCTCTAAGTGCACACTGGGAAAAAGTGTTAGAAAAAGACTGAAGGTTGAATATAAAGACTAGGTTCAGAAGAGCAGCTGATACTCACTTATTTCTGAGTTAATTTCTTATTTATCTAGAAAATTGGCCCTCAAATCCCATGACTATTAGATTAAATGCCAGTTATTTTATTAAGATCTTCAAGTTCATTTCCAGTTGCAACTATGACACAGATACCATGTGGCTGACTTTGGGACCAGCCCGTCTGAGCAAAGGAAGGCACACTAGTGTTGATGGAAGCCTCAGAGGATCACACATTCCTGAGTTAAATGTGATTTATGTTGAGTTCCTCTGGCTTATGCTCAGTGAGTCAGTATCTGTCTTCACGATGAAGCAAGTTATCCTGAAGCAGAGCTTTTACCACATGTGAATAGTCCTGAGCCTCCCTAGTGAACCTTGAGTGACACTCTGCCCCCTGTTCAGCAGACAGAAGATGGACTAGCTCATCAAAATAAGGCCTTTTCAATGGGGGATGTCTTTCTGTGTGTTGTGAATATATGTTGCTCTGGTTGGTTGATAAATAAAGCCATTTGGTCTATGGCAGGGCAGCTTAGAGGCAGGTGGGAAATCCAAACAGAGAGACAGGAAGAAGGCAGAGAGAGACACCAGCTGCCCCCGAAGGAACAACATGCCAGCAGACAGGTAATCCATGGCCATGTGGCAACTTAGAGATTTATAGAAATGGGTTAATTTAAAATGTAAGAGCTAGCTAGCGAGAAGCCTGCCATGGCCATAGTTTAAAAGTAATATAAGCTTCTGTGTGTTCATTTGGGTCTGAGCAGCTGTGGGACCAGGAGAACTTTCAGCTACAAATGGTGCCCAACATGGGGCATCCATCTTCAGCCTATAGGCCTTGAGTTTTTTAATTGCTTCTCCCTGTGTCTTGTAGAATATCTAGCAGTCTCCTCTGTGAAACAAGAACCTGAAGGACCATCTCTCCTTGCAAAGTTCAGTGGTTACCTTTCTATGGATCTTGCATGTCTAATCGATATAACATTTTGTTAAGCAGTACAGGCAAGAACAGCTTCTTGCCCAAATGGCTATTTTTGCCAAGGTGAAGATAAACTTCATATGGAGTGTCTTTGATGCCCATCTTTCTCTCTGAAGTAAATCAGTTCTGCCAGGAGCAGACATGTCTCACTGTCCAGGAAATCTAAGTTTTTAAAACATTTTAAATGCCATGTTCTGTAGGTCTTTGAAGTGTTTGAAGATTACCTATCTATCTGAAATCTATCTATGTATACCTAGAAAAGTTAACTAATATAACTATAAGTTTGATTATTATGGATGACTAATGATTAATCTGTATTTCTTAATTATACATTACAATTTAAAATGAGCTGCACAAATATAATACCTTAAACAAGAGTAGAAATATACATACAGTAACAAAATTAACTTTAAATTTGTATCAATAAACTAAAATCCATAGCAATGTAAAATATTTTAAGCAAGTTGTTGTTCTTTAAAAATAGATTCAATAATCTACCCTTTTATCCTATCATATCTATATCCTATATTTCTATATCACCTTTTGGTGTCCAATTTGAAATGCCACTTAGAATGGCTTGGATTGTACTGTCTTATCCAAACTGGGCTGAGCAGGTCCAGGGGAAAACAAGAGACAGTTTCAACATTAGAAACTCTGCTAGACTGTGTGCTCACCATGGGTATTATCCAGTTCAAAACCGATCATTTGGGTGGTGAGGAGAACACTGAAAACATTGTCTCTGAACACTGACTGGCATCTAACTACATGAATTGTATTTTAAAAGATGCTTTTATCACTTACTAATTTTGTTCTAAGCACTATGTAAAGTGTGTAACTGAGGCTGTTGTCTTTAATCCTCTCTGTGACTGCATGGAACAGATCTCAAGCGGAATGCCAATTTCATTTTATTAATTATGTGTGTGTGTGTGTGTGTGTGTGTGTGTGTGTGTGTGTGTGTGTGTAAGTGTGGGTGTGTATATGCCACAGTGAGCATGTGGAGGTGAGAAGGCAACTTTCAGGAGTCAGTTCTCTCCTGCCACCTTGTCTTGAGACAGGGCCTTTCCTGTTTCTGTGGCTTGACCTTGTATGCCAGGCTAGCTGGCCCTTGGGCTTCTGGGCAATTCTCTTTGGAACTACTATCTTGCCACAGGAGTGATGGGATTGTGGATGGATACCACAGCCTACAGCATCTTCTTACAGATGTTCTGGAGATATGAACTCAGGTTTTCACAGGTTTGCATAGTAAGTACTTTTACACATGAAGCCATCTGTTTGGCCCCATGAATCCCTACATTTTGTAGATGAGTAAATTCAGGCTAAAGTAATGTCTCCATAATCACCAAGATGGTACATGGGGAAGTTAGGGCATAATCCCAGGTACTTTGGTTCTAGGATTTGTACTCTTATAATTTGTATGTACTCTTGTAGCACGAACTGTTAGAAGGACTTGTTAATAAAACAAACCTGGAGCCAGGTATTGGGGTGAATGCTGGAAGACCAGAGAAGCAGAACAAGCCACAGCTTCCTCACCTCGCCAGTTCCTCAGCTGATCCTGTTTCCTCAGTCTGGAAGTCTCTGAGTCCTCAGCCAAATGGGTCTCAGCTGAACTGTGCTGCTCAAAATCCTAAAAGCTTAACCAGCTCTAGTTCCTGGTCCTCACACCTTACGTACCTTTCTGCTTTCTGCCATTACTTCCTGGGATTAAAGGCATGTATCACCATGCCTGGCTGTTTCCAGTGTGGCCTTGAACTCACAGAGATCCAGACGGATTTCTGCCTCTGGAATGCTAGGATTAAAGGTGTGAATGCCACTATTTTCTGGCCTCTATGTCTGTCTAGTGGCTGTTCTGTTCTCTGGCCCCAGATAAATTTATTAGGGTGCACGATATATTGGGGAACACAGTATCACAACATACTCTGCGGTGAAACTACCTTCGACTATTTGATATTTTAACCACAGAAGGCTACCAAGTAGGTGGCAGAGGGAAGAGCTAAGGAGTTAATATGTCGAGGTTTCCATGAGGCCAGAGTTTATCACAATCCTTAGTATGAAATAGGGGTTGCAGGGTTTTTTTTTTCCAATTTGCATTAGTCAAACAAATTTGATTATAAATCAAAGTACAAATGACTGTAGCAGCTGCAGTTAGAAGCTACAGGGAGTGCGGGGTCTTTTTGTCACCTGGGCTCCTCTTATTACGATCAATCCACGTGAAGCTATTAAATGGGTAACAGAAATTATTAAGATATAAACTGAGGCAATAAACTCATGATTACAGAACCGAGTAGACAACAGAAGTCATCATCTGATCCGACCGGGAATGAATCCACCTCACAGGCAAAAGCAGGGAGAAAGGGCATGTGACCCTTCTCCAACTCCTTATCAGAGGCCACATACAATGGCAGGAAGCACCGCCTCCTTTGTGCCGTATAGGCCAAGGTCATGGGCAGAGCACACCACCGATGTCATCCTTCATTGTCCACGTTCATCTTTCAACATCACTACATTCCTGATCCCCTGGATTCTAGGCGTTCTCTGTTGTTCACTTGAAGATCCTCATTGTCTTTGTCCATTTGCTTTGGCTGGAATATAAGATCTGACAATGTTTGACACACACCTTTAAAGAAGAGGGGCTCATACAGCCTGTGGTTCTGGAGGCTAGATAGTCCAAGGGCACAGAAGCGGTATTTGGTGAAGGTGACAAAACACGGCAGTTTGTGACAAGGGGAGCAGGTACATTTAAAAGAGGCGAAACACAAGGGTTGCTTTGCTTTTTTGTAGTCTGCTGATGTAGGAACAAACCCACCCCTGAGGCCAACCTAGTAGTTTTACTTTCTGACTTAGTCACCTCTGTGCTGAAGAGTCCACACATGGAGTCATCACATCAGTCCAGGGCAGGGCCATATACAACATTCAGACTTTCAGCCTCAGCCCTCCAGAGGATCCTGCATTCCCTGACTCTCGGTACATGGCCCTCTCAGCTGTGGGTTCAAGCCCACCTGCACAGCGACCTTCTGGGAATCACATATGCTGATATCAGTGCATCAGGTTTTCTGTGTAACTCTCACCACAGACTCTGAAATAACCCCAATGCTTGGCTTCAAATGTTATTTCCCTGCTCTGGTCTGGGTGGACTCTGCCTGTGAGAAGGCCCATTGGACATGAGCCCATTTGAGGCTGTGGCAGATTAGCCCACCTCATTTTAGATCCTCTGGTCCTCTTGTCTGCTGTCTGAGAAAAGTCCCTTCTGTCCACTTAGAGAGAGGAAGGAGTGTCCCTGCAGGCTCATTCCATTTGGATCCATGTTGCCTCATCATGTGTGGGGAATTATGGTGTAAAATTGTACTAGTAGGTGAGTCTGGGTCCAGAGAGACAGCCCAGTCCATAAAGAGCTTGCCACACAAGCATAAAGACCCGAGTTTGAGCCCCAAGTCACATTTCAGTAAATGGTTGAAACACTGTTCAGCATTCTTAGCCATCAGGGAAATGGAATTAAAAGCCTCTGAGATGCCATGTCACCCCATTCAGAATGGCTGTCATGAGGAAAATGGATGACAACCGAGGCTAGAAATGATATGAGGAAAACAAAAACATGCGTACGCACTGCTGGTGGGATGTTAACAGCTGTGGCCTGTGGAGACATTGTGTTCCCCAAAATATTGTGCACCCTAATAAATTTATCTGGGGTCAGAGAACAGAACAATCACTAGATACAGAGGCCAGAAAATGGTGGCACACACACCTTTAATCCTAACATTCCAGAGGCAGAGATCCATCCGGATCTCTGTGAGTTTAAAGCCACACTGGAAATAGCCAGGCATGGTGACCCACGTCCTTAATCCCAGCTGATGGCAGAAAGCAGAAAGGTATATAAGGTGTGAGGACCAGAAACTAGAAGTTTTTGGCATGGTTAAGCTTTTAGGCTTTTGTGCAGCACAGTTCAGCTGAGATTCATTCTGGGTGAGGACTCAGAGGCTTCCAGTCTGAGGAAACAGGATCAGCTGAGGAACTGGCGAGGTGAGGTGGCTGT
>CABHPQ010001491.1:15147-36462 GCA_902168405.1 Peromyscus aztecus | reverse complement strand
AGAGTGGACTTGCAGGATTCCACACTGGACAGCTAAAAGATTTACTTCTTCAATAAGCTGAACAAGTAGAATGTCCCAGTAAGAATTTAAGGTCTTGATAATGTAGCCACTTCCTAGTTAATGGAACACTAAGAGGTTAAAGGGTGTGGCCTCATCCTTAAGAAGTGTCCCGTCTAGCTGATGAGATAAGGCTTTCCAGCACAAGAGAATTAAAGTCACATTTGCAGAGAGAATCTGATTAAATGACAAAAACGAGAGAAATAAAGAAGACAGAAATGAAGAGGGCAGAAAAGGGTACACTGATATCTCTCCAGCCCTAAGAAGTCTAATAAGTTACTGTGATTGGTTGACTCGTCAAACAGCCATGAGGATATCAGATGAGGAAAATAAGCCATGAAGGGACCTGCCAGATCAGCATCATAAGCAGGAATTCAATTCGGGGCTGGGGTGCTCCTGAGAACACAGAGACATCTTGTGCCAGCGTTGGGACACACAGACAGGAGGGATGGGGTGGAGTTCCAGACACCGAGAGCAGACTTGGCTCTCCTGTTGAACAAAAGGGTCCATCTGCTGTGGAATGTTCTGTATGGCAAATGTGTTGTTAATAAAATACTGATTGGCCAGTGGCTAGGCAGGAAGTATAGGCGGGGTTAACAGAGAGAATTAAAAGGACAGGAAGGCAGAGGGAGTCACTGACTGCCTGCCAGCCACCGCCAGGACAAGCAGCATGTGAAGATGCCGGTAAGCCACGAGCCATGTGGCAAGGTATAGATTTATAGAAATGGATTAATTTAAGCTATAAGGACAGTTAGCAAGAAGCCTGCCACGGCCATACAGTTTGTAAGCAATGTAAGTCTCTGTGTTTACTTGGTTGGGTCTGAGCGGCTGTGGGACTGGCAGGTGAAAGAGATTTATCCTGACTGTGGGCCAGGCAGGAAAACTTAAGCTACATCCATCCACTCCAGCCCTGAAGCTTTCATTAAAAGGAGATGTCTTTATTTTCTCCAGTGGAGAACCAGGGACATGCTTCCAGCAGGACTTGCACCCACGGACAGGTATCTCAGAAGGTGAGGTACCAGCTGTGTTCGTGTAGGAATGCCCCAGAGAGAGGCAGTGGCTAAGAGACTGTTTCTCCTACAACATAAACACTGTGTGACTTCACTTGACTGAGGTTTGTGCAGTGACTACCAGGGAGCTGCTGGGGGTAACGGGAATGGTCAGTGGCCTCCATGGTAAAAGAATCATCAAGGAAGGCACCTCCGTCCCCATCCTTTCAGAGCAGGTTACTTACTGCCCACGCCGAGGAAAATAAAGAATCAAAGCAAGCCAGGGAGATTTGGAAAATATCCATTCAGTCCCTACACCAGTGCCGACCTGCTCACCGAGACCTTCGCTCTAACAATTCTCAACTGCCTCCTCCTTCAAAGTATCCATTTTCTCCTCCGTAGAATCATTCCCAACAGTGTATTTTGCTGTTATTTCTCCCATCTTTAAAAAAGAAAAAGATCTCTCTCTTGACTCATTTTCCCCTCAGGCTCTCATCCTATTTCTCCATTCTACTTTATACCAAAATCCCCCCAAATGTTGTCTACACTCACTGTTTTCTATTCCTTCTTAAATCAGATGTCTCTCCTCTCTGGAACAAAAGTCCCTCCCCACCTAATTGATCACTCATTCTGGTTCTCTCAACCCAACCTCTTGACCTTGGCACCTCAGGCCTCAGTCCTTAGATGCTTTTCTTTCCTTCTTAATTTACACTTACCCCATAAAGATCATCCCTGGTCTTGTGTTTAAATATCAATGTTCTGTTGGCCCCCAAATTTTTATCTCTGGCCCCAAGCACCCCCCAAAACTCTCACTCATCTATCTAAAGCTACACATAGCTGTGAGTTTGACAACTCAAACCTAGCATGTCCCCAGCTGACATGATCCCAGATGACTTCCTAACACACACACACACACACACACACACACACACACACACACACACACATTCGTGCATGCATGCAGGCACATGCTTGTCTTCTCCTTCCAATCTTTCCCATCTCAGTAGAGAATGGCTCCATCTTTATAGATGTTCAACCAAGAGGTAGAATTGTCTAACTCTTCTCATTTCAGGTTCCAAATCAAATCCATAGCAAGTCATAGAGAATTGTCCTTCAGAAAATACATAAAGTCCACCATCTCTCAAGGACTCCTCTCCACTTCCACTATGCCTGGGCCCTGCTACCTCCTTTGGGATTAAAACAATTGTCCTATTGTTTTAAAGGGAATTGGCTTCCCCTTCTACCCCAGCCATGCCCACTATATGCTCCAACACCACAGCAAGCTTTCTCAAATGTAGTAGCCCTTCCTTTATGGGACCACCAGCTCCCCAATAGTAACATGGGGACTTAATAACTATGAAAGCTTGGCCTTTAGTTTAGGCTATTTCCCAGATAGCTCTTGTAACTTAATTAGCCTTCTTTTATTAATCTACATTTTGCCATGTGGCTTGGTCACCTCTCCTCCGTACCATATGTCTGACTTGCTCCGCATCTTGCTGGCGTCTCTTTCCTCTCTTCTTCCCAGAGTTCTCTCTTTTTCCCTGGAAGTCCTGCCTATTCTCCCCTGCCTAGCTATTGGCAATTCAGCTTTTTATTAAACCAATCACCATGGCACATCTCCACACAGTGTAAACAAATATCCCACAACACAATAGTTTCTGGAAAATTCCTTTTAAAATGTAAATTCTCTTGTGTCGCTCCTTGCCACAAACCCTTCTTCCGCTCCCTTTATCACCTACAGAAAATACCAGAATTCTTAAAACAACCTATCTGAACTTGTGGGAACTGGACCCTCAGCTGCTGCCTGCTTCCTCCTCTTCTATCCTTCACTCCCTTCTACACCAGACATGCTGCCAGTCCTCAGGCTTCACACAACTGACTCACTTTGGTCCAAAACATTCTCCTCATAGATATCCTGTGCCTTGCTTCTAAATTCCTTGAGGTTATTGTGTAGCTGTTAACTTCTCAGGGAGGCCTTCATTTATCACCCTCCCTAAATTGGAAGTATTTCTCCTCCCAGACCATCCCCACATTACTGTGATCCTCTGACATGTTGAGCCTTACTTACTTATTGGGTGCTTCCACTAGGATGAAGTTCACTGAAGACAAAGTCTTTGTCCATTTAGTCCACTACTCATCCCTAGAACCTGCTATCTGTTACATGATCCATGTCAGAGAATTCTGTTAGCAAATTAATGACTGCAGGTCTTCAAAGTTGAATGGCTTGGGCATGTTTTATAAATACTCTCTTTTGTAGGCTAATGTCCATGATCCTGCCTCGGCGCCCCACTTCTGTATTCTCTTCAAAACACACCCTGTATTCCTCATACCCTACCCCACACACCCCTACCCTTATTTACAACACTGTCAAGTTTGTAGATTGCTAGTGGTTTTTTTTTTCCTTGCAAGAATTCATTAGCTTCTAGTTTTATCTTCTTCTGCTAGGAGACTGAGGTCAAAGAAAGAAGATAAACAAATGCCTCAGGAAAGTGTGGCTACCATAATAAAGTACCATAGACCACATGACCTATAATCAAAAGAAACTTACCTTTCACAGATGTGAAGGCTGGGGGTCTCAGACCAAGGTGCCAACAGGCTCAAGTTTTGGTGAGGGCCTTCACTTCTGATTGCTGACAGCTACCTTCAAACAGCATCCCTTTCACATCACAAAAAAGAGGCCTGTGCTTCCTTCGAAGAACACAATCCCACTCATGAGAATTCTACCCTCGCGACCTACTCACCTCTTAAAGGCCCCACTTCTAATATCACATTGGAACTAGAATTACAACACATGATTTTTTTTTAATTACACCAGCACATGAATTTTAAAGGGCCAGAAACATTTGGCCCATAACAAGCCAAGATAAAGGAAGAAGGCTAAAAAAAAACCTCCCACGTATTAGTGAGAGACACACCCATGAAATATCAACAAGACCTGAACAATTCCAACACCAATTAACATCCCAAATGGATGGACCCCATCCCTAGATGAAGAGCTACAGAAAACTAACAGCAGTTGAGATGGGGGAAGAGGGACTGAGTCTTCCCCAGGACTAATCACCCCCCCCCAGTCCTAAGAACATATAATACATACAAGCAACACTAAATTACTCAATGGGTTGTATTTATATATTTATTCATTTATATCTGTATGTGTATGTGTAAAAGTAATAATTAAAGAAAAGAGGTAATAAACTTAAGATGGGGGGATAGAGAAGGGGTTGGAGGGAGGGGAAATGATGTGATGCTTTAATTTTTAAAATAAATAAAATAATATGAGAGGGAGTTACTTTCTCCAGGCTTAGTTTTAAAAGATCCATTAAAATTTGTTGATAGCATTCACCTCAGAGAGTCATTGTTTTGGGAAGTATCTGTTGTAGGGTAGGCATTTGCTTTCTGGAGACTCACATCACCACTGCCATGTATACAGTTTTTTAAAACAGGCTTGTATCACATCACAACACTTTGCAATATGATGATAGTCCCGCAAGCTTACATCATCCAATGGCATTAGGCATCTTTGTTTACTCTTGGCATACCAATGAAACTGCCCAGCCACTCCCCTCTCATATGTATCCCTGTTGTGAAGAGTCATATGGCTGTATATGGAGCACTTGGGCATGCTGGGCATCACATGAGGCACTGAAGAGATACAAGTGAACAGAACATGGAGCTGACTGTCATACAACTGATATTCCAGGCTAAACCTTGAAAATGTATTAAAATAAATGGTCTGAATGAGACCACCCTGCTGCTCATGAGTCTTTATGGAACCTCTATTGATAGCTGATGCCTCTTTTTATTATCCTAAATGTCCTTTTTTTTATTTCCTTTTTCTTTCTTGAGAGTTTTAGCACACCTTTTCCCTTGTGTGGTGGTGATGTAACTGTTTCTGTCTCTATGAGATACAACAAAGAAGAAAGGAAAATCATGAGTTCCAGGCTAACCCCCATGGGTCTATATCAAGGGGATTGTACTTCAGATTTTTCCATGGATCATTCCAGGAGGTATTTCAAAGTCAGTAATAGTATTTCAATAGTTTGACATCAATAAGGAGGAAGAGTCATGTAAGGGGTGAGCTACTAAGTGTTTCACTGTACCCACGTACAAAGAAAATGCTAATCATACCCAAGTGTTGGGTCTTCCAAGGAAGGAACCTAGAGAGAAAGACGAAGTGCTTTACACACAGTTGATCACGTCCACCCCAATGCCCAAAGACATTTAAAAAAAAAATGCCTGTCACAGCTGAAAATTCCAGCACACCTGAGAACAGACTAGCCCTATCAGAGAACTTAAATATCCAATCAGATCAAGACTCAAGACAGAGGTCCTGGACAGGATGTAAAAAATTTCAATAAAAGGCACATCTAAGGTTATCTCCGAAACAGAGCTGAATGATCAGACAAGCTACTCATCCACACAAGAACAACCTATAAAACAAGTTAGTCTCACTTACTCAAATCCTGCTGAGATTATACCAAATTACATATGCATTAGTAAACAGTTGAAGGGAGAATAAGATATTGTTAAATAATGAGAACAACAAATGTTTCTAGGCTCTGGGGCATCACAGTATCTGTTGTGAAGAATTTAAACACATTACCACCAAATGTTTTCATGCCACAAGAAATTCTGAGGTCCTAAAGCAATCATCTGGTGTGGAACCTGTCACGAGTAGACTCTGCCTTATAAAAAAAAATTACAAGCATTTCATAGAGACATACCCAAGGCCCAACAAAGTTATAAACATGTTAATGGGCTGAGTTCAGGATACTGAGAAAATTTCATCATCTTGAACCCAAAAGCAGAGGCCAAAGATGTTTCTAGCTACACAGGTCCCAGATTCTTACAAAGAGGTTCAAGTCAGAAGCCAAGTTTATAATAACTCAATAGAAAACCTGTACTGCGCTAGGTCACCTAGAATTACCATCCCACCATAATAATTCAGAATAAAGTGTTTTCCTCACCCCAGAGAGATTTACAGTTGCACACTGATTTTTGCACAGATGCTCTGTGAATATTCGCTTACAGGTATCTAATTCACTTGGTTTATTGTTTGGACTAGAAGAAAGGGGATGTGATAAATCATACAGTGGTCCTGAAAGCTGCAATTAGAAAGTGACTCATGTTACTTCTGACATCCCACTGCCCAAAGTATATGACCATACTTCAAAGGAAGCACTTCTGATTTTATTTGACTTGGAGAGTCAAGAGTTCAGGGGCCCAATGACTATCCTGGATGCAAGCCAAGGAAGAACACACTGTGAGTGAGCATGGACACAGACTGGAAGAGGGAGTGAAAAATCTGAGAATAGGGCACACAAGGTCAAGGGAAGGGAGAAAGAGAGGAGAGAGAGAGAGAGAGGAGCCAAGAACAAGAAATATGGGCAGGGTATTGTAATTAAGTAATAAAATGAAGCAAGGGGCTGAAGAGATGGGTCAGCAGTTAAGAGCACTTGTTCTTGCAGAGAACCTGGGTTGGATTCCCAGCACCCACAACCATCTTCAACTCCAGTTCCGGGGAATGGAACATCTTCTTCTTGCCTCCGTGGGCACCAAGAATACACAGGGTGCACATACATACATGCAGGCAAAAGACTTATACACTTGAAACAAGGAAATCTTTACAAAGTTAAAAATAATCAACTAATGAGCCTAAGCAGTGCCCTTAGCACAAAGCATATGGCACATGAACATCGTCCTATCAGCAGCTCAATGGTCAACCTTGCTGAATGAGGACACAGAGGCAATAGACAGACCTTTCTTATGGAGAGCTCATGAGATGTAGGAACGATCTGTCACTGTTGAATAGCTACACCATACCTTGACTGACATTGCTTCCTAAATGTGATAGCCTCAGGTCTATATTCCACAGAGGCATCATTATCCAACCAGGCACCTGATGCACACCACAACAATGAGTTCCTCCCATCCTCATCTGCAGCCCCCCATGCCTAGTCAGAATAGAATGGAGTCCTGTGGCGACTCTTTCCCCCTCTCCCATGTCCCTTCCCTCTCTACTGTAACTGCTCAGCTGCAGGCCTCCATTTATATACAAGCCAGAAGCAGAGACTCTCTGGCTTCCACACGGGCTCCTTTGAACCTGTTTCCCATATTGCTGTAGAAGATTCTTTGAAGAGGGTGGAAGAGATCATTTGACTCTTGCCTCCTTGCATCATTTTGCCTGGCTCCCCTCTGCTCTCCGCTTAAAGCTGAGCCCCTTCATCTTGCTCAGTGAGGTATTTTACTGCCTACTTCCTGCCAGCCTTGCTGACCTTTGACCTTTCTGAGGTCCCTCAAAGGTGAATGCTAGCTAAACACTATTGCAGTTTATAGCAACAGGGATAGAAATAATATTATCCATTACAATCCCCAGTTTATTTATCTCCTTGGACAGACCATAAATTCCTCCCTGACGAAACATAATCTCATTCATCTTTGTATTCTTGGTACCTTATGACACCATTTACAACTTAACAGACGCTCAGTAAGTGTTTGCTGAATGGCTGGATGGCTAGAGGACCAGCTCGACAAATGGCTGAATGACTAATGGCATATCTACACATACAGGAAATTAGTAGATAAATAATAAGTGAAAGAATTGTAACATCCCAAAGATTGTGCTCTTTTCCTGTCCCAGAAACACGGACACATGAAAAGCACAGTACAGTGCAGTCTTTACTTACATTCTCATCTTTTTCTTTGAAGAACTATTTGTTTAATCATGATAATACAATTACATTTGTTTAGGTTTAGATTTATTTTATTTTTATCCGCACGCATGTGTATATGTCTATGTGAGTCTATGCCACATGTACACAGATACCCATAGAGTACTGTGTTGGCGTTGGACTGCCTGGAGCTGGAGTCATGGGCAGTTATGAGTGGCACAATGCGGGTGCTGGGAACTGATCCCATGGCCTCTAGAACCACAGCAGGCTCTCTTAACTGATGAGGAGCCATCTCTTCAGACTCTCCATTTTCATCTTATTCTGTTGCGTCATTTCTAAAAGCTGCACTGGCAGAAACATTCTGGAAGTCTCTTCAGCTAAAGACAAGTAAGTCAAGGTATGCCAGTTCCCTCTCTGGCTCTTTGATTACAACGCCTACAATGCCAACAACTTACCACGGCACCGTCAGTGAGGCCCTGCACACTGAAGAAGGACATGGAAGTTACTGTCGGAACCAAATCAGTGAAACAAACAGAAAAAAAGTTAAAAATTTAAAAAAAAAGAGTTCCCAAGAAGAGAAAAACAGAAAAATGCGCAGAGTAGACTTTCCTCATCAATTCTCCTTTTCCTCTCCTTTCATTTCCCTTCAGCTTATAAGAAAAATTTTAACTTATAAAAGCATTTAATCATCTTTGCAGGACATTTACAGCAATATAAAATGATGAGTATCAAATGGTGTATTTTCAAGTAAATCTGAAAAATAGGTTTTGCTCACATTGGGGGAGAGTTGACATGCAGAACACGATGACGAACCTTAAAAAGAAAAAAACTGAGGTTCACCTTAAAACTGGGTCTAACCTGAAAGGATAAGCGTCTTGAGCAGGTCAGGGCTGTTTTCTGCTTCTACCAGCGTCTTGGGTGAAGAAGGGTTGATCGTGAGTTGCTTCCCTATGAAGTTCCGGCAGGTTATCTTAAAAAGATGAGAACAGACGGCACTTAGGCATGTGTGTTTTAAAGTCTGGCTCACTTGAAATGTTTGTCTCAGTCTCTGTCAAAATAAATGTGAAACAGTACCACAAACAAAAGCTGGTGGGATGGCACTCAGTCATGAGGACTTTGGGGAAAACACGGCTATATAATTTTTCCATATTTCTCTTGTATGCAGCACAGCTGGGAGAACGTTGGGGAAATTATGTGCAGCAATTAGAATATGATTTTCTGATATTTTATAAATTCACTGATCTAAATATATATTCCATTATGTGAGTTGAAGCACATTTCAAATGCAGGCTTCCTTTCCAAAGGCAGATTTGGTTCCAGCCTACTTATAATTAATGCAATTTTAACTTCCCTGATGAAGTTTTTCCAAACTAATTGCTTCTATAATATTGTGACAATTTCTTGAACAGATGTTTGAGTCCTCAAATTGTAAAATATGTGAACACAGAAAAGTGTTTATATGAAAGCAAATTCCTTTAAAGAGTCCAAGACCCTGTTCCCTCTATGTTTCTACTCACATCCCTTGGTCTAACCCTAGCCAATCACTCAAGATACAGCTGCCTCTCAGGAAAACGCTTCTTCATTGTCCCTTGAGTCCTTTCCATAATGAGATGGAAACGGAGTCTGGTAAGATGCAGACTCCTTCCTATAATTTACTAGAGCACAACATCATGGTCCATCCTTTCCCCAACCTCTTCAAACAAATCTTTATTGAATGCCAGTGTGTCCTGCACTGTGACATACTAAAAGGATGGTGTTGCAGCAGAGAACAAAACAAACGTTTCTATTCCAACGGAACGTATTTTGGTGGGTTCCAAGAACAAACACAACACTGAAATACATAATGTAGCACATTAAAGAGTTTTAGCTGCCAAGGAAGAATGGTGTGAATGGACACTTAGTTATAAATACCAGAGAAAAGGAAAAGTTCGGCCAAGAGTATGAAAGATGAGGGGGAAATCAGTGTGGGCATGTGGAAGGAAGCGCATGCCATGCAAAAGTAATAAAGATGCAATGTCCTGGAGGTGAGATGTCTTAAGGATAGTGTAGTTAAAACGTGCAGGTACAGACAGGTATGGTCTAGGGCACCTGGAATCCCAACACTAAAGAGGCAGGCCCTGAAGGACTGCTGTAAGTTCAGGGCCAACCTCGTGTACACAGTGAGTTCCAGGCCAGCCACAGCTATATAGACCCTGTCTTAAGAATAACCAAATAAAAATAAATCTTAAAATTTTGCAGGAGAGCTGGGTGTGGTGGCCCATGCCTACAACCCCAGGACTCGGGAGTCAGAAGCAAGAGGTTCAGGAGTTCAAGGTCACCCTCTACTATATAGTAAGCTATGGGTCATTCTCGAGCTATATGAGATCTTGTCCAAGATACACAAAAAACACCTGTTGGGAAATTACCAAGCGCTAGCCAATAACAAGGGCATAAGCCAGACAGAACAAGGCATACTAAGCCTTGATGAAAAGCTTACTCTACTCTAAATCCCATGTACGATTGTAATCTGACTTGGGTTTTCAAAGGGCTGTTTTCATCCACTGCATTGAGAATAGACTGCAGGTTGGGGGTAGGGCACAGCATAATTACAAAATCACCAACTCAAGCAAATACACCAATAGCTGGATCAGAGGATGGTCGGTGCTGAGAGATAGTTAGATTCTGATTGCGATTTGAAGACAGGATTTGGAAATCCATGTAAGTGGGGTGTGAGAACAAGAGCCAGAAGCGGCATGAGGGTACCTGTCATGCACAGTTAGGAGAGGGCTATCATCAGCTAACAAGGTCTTGGGAGAACAGGCTTGTTTGTGATCAGCTGATCCAGGAAGGGTGTGGATCGGCTGCTTAGGGCTAACCTTTAAGGAGGAAGGGCAGGAGGTGTCCATTTTGTAGCATACCCTCACTTCATTCTGATTCTTCAATCAAGAGCTAATCTAGACAATACTGTGCCAGGATTCTGTGGAAACTGAGGTACCTAATTAGCTAACTTTAAACTAGAGTGACCGTCCTCGGTGGGCCTGGCCTAATCAGGAAAAGTCCTTAGCAGGCTTTGATCTCCAGGACTTCACATACCAAACAGCGGCTAAATCTGCAATTGCTCTCTTCTCTACAAAACAGGAGCGTGGACTGATTCCTAACCGCTAAGAAGAATGTGCAGGAGGTAAGGCACTCATCTGGCCATGAAGAACTTCTGTAAGCAAAGGAGAAAATGGAGTGCTCACTGAAATCCCACACGCTGGTGTGAGGAGAGGGACTGGATACGGGCCCACTGGCCAGGGCCTTTGGGAAGGCAAATTCAGAGGAGGCACAAATCCATATTTGTGCAGTCAGTCAACTGGAAAACTTACACCTCTCTCTTCCTCCGTCTCTGTCAAGACTACCACGGTTTCCATAAGCCTTGAACATTTTCACATTTGTGGACCCAGGACTCCATTTAAAATGCATAGTAAAATTATAGTTTATTGCCTGAGTTGGTATAAGTACAAAAAACAAGCCATAGTAAAAATGAAAACATTTTCCTTTGTTCTAAAAGTTACGTTTCTTCTTATTTTAAAATGAATTCAAACGTTAAACAGGCCCCTGAAAACTACTGTGGGATCGAGGTACTGTTCCCATTGTTTCTAAGGAGTGTGTCAGCGCTGACCTGGACATGCGTTTCTTGTGGAGAAGGCCTTAACATCTGGTTTGCTCTATCTGGAGAGAGCTGAGCAAGATCAAGCTGTCAGTAACGTTTGTGGATCTGGATGGAGAACGCCCAAGTGAAAATACTGCTTAGTTGGCTCCTAAATCCTTCCCGTTTATATGTGTGGAAACAGGAAGCCGCAGCTACTTGAGCAACAGCCCCGCTTACCTTCTCTCCGTTGTCAGCCTCGTATCTGGCACAAGCCTGTTGAGAGACATCGGGGCCACCGAACTTTTGTATCCTCAAGAGCAGCTGGCGCTGTGCGTACACCAACAGCGGGGTCACTTGTTCCGTATATCTCTCGCTGGGTCGTGGTAAAGAATTACATGGAAAAGTTAACTTGAGCTAAAGGACCATTCCCCAAAAAAGAAGTCAATGTTCCCTTTAGAATCTTTGGGGCTGGACATACTGTGAAATGATGTTGAACTGGATGGCGAGAGACACCAGTGTCTCCCATTTCTCCACTTGGTACAGAAGCTCCAGAGACTTTAACACAAAGTCACGGATCCATTTCAGATCAACCACATTGACGTCATCCAAAGGATGCTCGAAAGTCAGGCTGGAACCCCCATTATCGTATTTGATGTTCCCGTAACAGCTGGGAACGCTGAAGTCGCCTTTTTCTTCCACTGGCTGCAGGAAGCACATGGAGATAAGATGCCCAGCCTAAGGTCTTACTACATAGTCTCTCGGTAAATAAATGCAACGTGAAGAGGAACTGAACAAGAAGGTAAATGAATGCTTTGTGAGTCACAGCTTTGTAATGGGAGATGGCACTGTACACTAAAATCCTCAGTGATGATGAAATGTGCTAGATTTGTGTACACTGCAATTTAATACAGCCACCAGACATGTGTGGCTCTGATTATTTGAAATGTGATGGTGCAACTGAGTTTTTAATTTAGCCTGCTTTTAACTATTTCACATTTTAATTTATTAAATGACAGCTAATATTTATTAGACAGCAGAGGCAGAGGTCTGTTCTTCTTGGCATGTATTCATTGTTGGTTTAAGTAAGGACATTAAACCACTATGATAAAGCTTTTAGGAAAAGCATTAACTTTGTACAAATAACAATCTTTCGTGGTATGTTGGGCACATTAACTAGCATGTAGAATACTATCCCCAATTCCTTAATATAAAAATCAATTTTACAGAGGTGTCTTAGTTGGGGTTATTATTGTTGTGATAAAACACCATAACCAAAAACAATTTGAGGAGGAAAGAGTTTATTTGGCTTACACTTCCATATTGCTGTTCATCATTAAAGGAAGTCAGGACAGGAACTCAAACAGGGCAAGTTCCTGAAGGCAGAAGCTGATACAGAGGCCGTGGAGGGATGCTGCTTACTAGCTTGCTCTCCGTGGCTTGCTCAGCCTGATTTCTTATAGAACCCAGGACCATAAGCCAGGGATAGCATCACCCACAATGGGCTGGGCCCTCCCCATTGGTCACTGATTGAGAAAATGCCCTACAGGCTAGCCTATAGCCTGATCTTATGGAGGCATTTTCTCAATTGAGGTTCCTTTTCTCAGATGACTATATTTTCTGTCAAGTTGACATAAAACCAGTCAGCACAACTGACTCCTTGTCAACTTGATACACAAACACATCACTATTAAGCCACAACCTTTCCTTTCTTATTCATCCCCAATATCACACATTAATTTCAATATTACAATATAAAACACTTTCAAATTTTAAAAGCCCCACAAGTCTTTCAAATACAAACATTTTAAAAATTCAGTCTGTTTTAAAGTCCAAAGTATTTTATAAAATACAAAGTTCCCAACTGTGCACTCCTATGAAATCAAAAATAAATTAAATACTTTCTTACTTCAAGAGAGAAGAACCAGGGCACAGTTACAATCTGACCAAAGCAAAAACAAACTCCAACTATGCAAATAACTCAGTGTCCAATGTTTGGGATCCACTCATGATGGTCTGGGCTCCTCCAAAGGGCTTGGACAGCCATGCCTAGCACACGAAGCTTATCTTCTAGGCTCTGGCTGGCTCCACTCCACTGCTGCTGGCCCTGGTGCTCATTCTCTGGTCCTAGCATCTCCAAAATGCTGGGGTCTCTTGCTGCGACCACACTGCACTTGCACCAATAGCCTCTCCCAGCCTCTCTTCAAGGTGCCAAGCCTCAACTTCTCTGCATGACCACTTTGATCCTGGGCCTTCAACTGCTAAGGAGCCTGCACCTTCCCCAGTGGCCTCTCCTGGTCTCTCGGTTCCCAGTCTCCGCTGCTCTTCATGCCTTCAAACTTAGCACCACCTGGGAGACTCTCATCCATCACCAAGTTCAGCTTCCATCAGGAAGCACATCCTTGGCCTCTGGAACGCAGCTTCTGTGCGTTGACTCTAAGGAAACACTCCTTAGAAGATTTCACCTCCAGGATGCTGGTCTCTTCTTAATCACTGCTAATTTCTCAGTTCCAGCTGATCAGCATAATTGTCCCAGTGAACAATGGTTTCACTTTAGTTGCCCTGGTATCTTGGTAATCACAGTCAATTCTTCAGCCCCAGCTAACCAGAACCACAGATTCTTAACTCAAAATATGTAATGGCCCCATTGGAGTCAAAGTGACTCCAACTTGCCTCTGGAATTTCACAAGCAGGCCTCCATTGTCTACTTTTCTCTCAATGTTCTTATCTTCCAAGCTTCCACAGAACAAAACCCACCAAGCTTTGAACACTAGATTGCTTATCTATACAAAAGTTCCAAAGTCTTTCCATAGTCTTCTCAAGAGCAATAAGGTCAGGTCTGTCACAGTAACACCCACTATCCTGGTACCAGTTTCTGTCTTAGTTGGGGTTACTGTTGCTCTAATCAAATATCCACATCACTTCTCATCATCAAAAGAGGTGAGCATAGGAACTCAAGCAGGGCAGAAACCTGGAGGCTTGCTCAACTTGACTTGCTCAGCCTTCTTTCTTATAGAACCCAGGACCGCCAGCCCAGGGACGGCACCACCCACAATGGACTTGGCCTTCCACTTCTATCACTAGTTAAGAAAATACCCTGCCTGCTTACCTGCAACCTGGTCTTAGGGAGGCATTTTCTCAATTGAGGTTCCCTCCTCTCAGATGATTATAGCCTGTGTCAAGTTGACATAAAACTAACCAGCACAGGAGATTTTCTCTAGAGGCCTGATATTTTTGTACAGAAAAGTTACTATTTTAACTACAATTGTGCTCATTTCCCATGAAACCTGATGTATTTGTGTATTCCTCTGATAATTCCTCCAGCAAAGCAAAACGTATAAGGTCCATCTAAGGGCCAGGCTATAGCTCAAAACAGCCAAATGGGGTCAGCCCACTCTATCCTGGTGACTCATTAAGAGTAACCATGTGCCACAGAGGAAAGACATGAACAAAAATGGAGGCTGAGCAAGAACTACTCCTTCAAGCTAGAAGACTGTCTAGCTGTGGAAGACCAGAGAATGAAACGGGGGTTTTAGCACGTATTGTCCGTGTGAGGTTTGCACTTACACAGGGCCAGCACATGGAACACACTCAAAGGGAACCGTGTTGTGAGTTATGAGCCCAGGTCCCAATCCTCTGAGTCTGCGGTGTCACATACGTGTGTAAGGAGCTAGCACCAGTTCCTTTCTCTCTGGTCCCCAAGTGGAGGCCTCAGCACGCACCCTCCTCTCGTAGACCTGTCCCACTCAGTCCTTTCTGGCTTGCCATGCTTACACACTATGTCTGGTACTGGGTTCATTTCTAGGGTGAATGAGAAGGAAGTCCTCAGTAGTGATCGTATGTTCCAATACAGAGTTCACCAACAACCAAGCTGGGATTCTATCTCAAAGTATCTTGTTCAACATCCATCTCTCCATTGACTCCAACCTGATGGGCCAGGGCAGGGAGCGCATAGTGTGTTACCAGACAATACTAAGAAGCAAGCAGAGCGGACACTTCAGGACTGAAATAACATTTGGAGGGTAGGAGTTTGGGTGTGGTCACGGTCTAAGATTGTAAAGATTTAGTATTGCCCTGTGCAATTCTTTAAGATGTTTTATTAAAGACAACTTACAGTGCCTAAAACAGTAGGGAAAGTAATAATAAGACTCTGTACACCTTCTACAAGCTTCAGTAGCTTTCAAGTTTTAGGGTATACCCAGTTAGTTATTTTTAATTTTATCCCAGAAATTATACTAATCAATCTATAAATATTTCAACATAATCTCTAAAGAGTGAAGACTTCATTTTACAAAAACATAACCATAATATCATAATCCTACTTTAAAAGTAGACAAAAATAAAGGCTGAGAGGATGATACAGTGGGCAAAAGTACAGAGCACCCAAGAGTGAGGACGTGAGTCGGAATCCCCAGAACCCATATAAACACCAGGAGCCGTACGTAGCATCCACACTCCAGGGCAAGATGGGAGGTGGACGTGGAAGCTTGTGGGCCAGCTAGCCTGGCATCCACAGCCCTACAGCAAAATAACAGAGACCTTAGCCAAGAACAAAGATCAGCATGCTGTGGCACTCACACACTTGCAAACACACATACATGTATACATCACTCACATAGACACAATCATACACACGTGCAAAAATAATAATAATAATAATAAAGCAAAGCCCTTAAAGTCATTCCTCAATAACCAAAGCTCCCGTTTCCTGAAAGGAGATCTGCACAAGGCCCAAACACTGCAATTTGGGTATGGCTTTTTAATCCATGATCTTATCGCCCTTTTTAAAATTTCATATTGTTGTTGAAGAAACCCTGGTGCTTCCTAGAGCGCTCCTGAGGTCTTGATTCTGTTGACTACATCCCTAAGGCGTTCTTTGAAATGTCCCTCACAACTACAGTGTGTCAACTGTGAGGTCTGAATGCTCCATCTGATTAGTTTGGGGTTTTTTTTCTGACTGGTGTACTCTAAGCCACTCTTCCTCCCCTTAATCCATCCACTGAGAACTGACAAATCTTGATACTGTGCATCGAACAGCCTTCCTTCATTTACTACCTGAATGCTTGCATTTCAAAGTTTCCCTCACAGTTATGAGAGGCAGGCTAACCCCACATGGCCCTGGTCCCTTCAGTGAAAAATAGAGTTTAAGACCACATCCTAGGGGCTAGCCATGGCCACTTGCATTGGCGGCCTTTTAGTTCTACTACTTCCTTTGTTGTGTTTCAAGTTTGTATGTAGTCTGCCTTCAGATTCCCCATCTGTACTGTTGACACACTACCTTCTTCGTGCCAGAACCATAGCCTCCCAGGGACCACAGCCTGAATAAGCTTCACTTGGGTGCTGAGTCCTGAAAGTCCCGTTTGTTTTAAAGACTTGCTGGAGGGATGGAGGCTGGGGCCAAGAAGATTCACTTTCATTTGCATTTGTTTATGAATTTTAGAACGGTCAATATTTTTTTTTAAAATGCCTTTTAGATTTCCATGGATCAGTGGATCACGTTGTGAGTGACTGACGGCCAGTCTTCCTGATCACGGGCAGGAGACATCTCTCTTTGTTTCTTTGGGTCCTCTGTAACTTCATCTCAGTGTAGAGATTCTACTCCAACTGACAGACAATGGGTGGCTTCTGCTTTCATCAATTCTGCCACTTTGGGCTTTGACTTCTCGGCTCTTGTGACCAGCGCAGTAATAAGTATGGGTGAGCAGGCATCCCTTAGGCATTTCCTTGGATATGCGCTCTCCGGCAGGACTTCAAGAGCATAGCGGAGTTAATTGCTTGAGGAACCTCTGCACCGTCTCCACAATGCCTTCACCAATTTCCAGCTGCATCAACAGTGAGTGCCAACCCCCCTTTCTCCTTGCCATCATCTCCACTTGTTACCTTTTGTCATTTTTAAGTCACCATCACCCCAAATGGGAGAAGTGACAGCTTAGGGTAATTCTGATCAATGATGCTGAGCACTTTCAAGTTACCTCTGGAATGTTCGTATGTCTTCTTCCGTTTATTTATATATGTCTTTATTACTGAATGTGCGTGTGTGTGCTCCATGTGTGGAAAGGAGGCTTGTGTGCCACGGCACACATGTGGGGATCAGAAAAAAAGTTTCTAAAGGATAATAATAAAATCAAATATAATGAGATAAAACAAAAAACTAGCACAATGAAATTGGACAAAACAAACAAACAGAAAGGAAAAAGTCCAAGAGAAGGCACAAGAAATAGAGATCCACTGATTCACAGCGCACTCAGGAATCCCATAAAAACACTAAACTAAAAGCCATAATAGATACTCAAAGGACCTGTGGTGGGAAAAAAAAGAAAGAAAGAAAGAAAGAAAGAAAGAAAGAAAGAAAGAAAGAAAGAAAGAAAGAAAGAAAGAAAGAAAGAGAGAGAGAGAAAGAGAGTAAATATGTATGTATTATTATGTATAATACATATAATATGTATGTATTACTAAAATTTAAAATAATAAAATAAAATGGGGAAACAAAGAAAAAGCCCTGACATGACATTGTGAGACAAGGAGCCTCCAAAGATGCCAACAAGTTCATTTTCTGTCGATGTCTACTGCTGGTTGTGCAGCCTACCCACCCTTAAGAGTAGTTTGATTCCCATTGAGACCTCCTTGGAGGAAACTGAATTTTTATCTGCAGGTGGCTATCAATTGGAGATTGCTTCTGGGTTAGGATGGGGGCATCCATCCCCTTCTCCTTTCAGCTCTCAGACCCCACCTGGTGCAGACCTGTGCAGGCCCTGCACATGCTGCCTCAGTTTCTGTGTGTTATGTTTCTTGATGTTCAGAATGTTTCTCTTATGAGGAAGCAGATGTGTCTTTTTCTGCCCAGTCAAACAATCTGTGCCTTTTAATTATCCTGTTTAGCCAACTTACATTTAATATAGTTATGGATATGACTGAGTTAATTTTAATAGTTGTCTTAGTCAATGTTCTATTGCTGTGAAGAAACACCATGATCGTGGTGACTCTTATAAAAGAAAGCATTTAATTGGTGCTTGCTTACAGTTTCAGAGGTTTAGTCCTTTATCAGAATGATGGACATGGTGCTGGAGAAGGAGCTGAGAGCTCTATATCCAGATCTGCAGGCAGCAGGTACAGCAAAACTCTGGACTTGCAATGGGCTTTTTAAAACCTCAAAGCCCACTCCCAGTGACACTCTCCTTCCAACAAGGCCCACACCTCCTAGTCCTTTCAAATAGTGCCACTACCTATGAACCCACTGAGGCCATTTTCATTCAAACCATCGCAATACTTGGTATTTAGGTGTCAGTTTGTCCTTTGTATGCTTTGTCCCTCTACTCTTTCTCTCCTTTTAAGTTAATTATTATTTAGTCTTACTTTGCTAGCTTTTTAGCTATCTCTTTTTGCTGTTATCATCCATTCCATGGATTATGGCATACATCCTTAAATGACCACATCTCACTTAAAGTTAATGTTGTAACACTCAGTATAAGTAGTTTAATTTTATTTACATGCTTTGTCTTTCATGATATTGTTATCAGACACTTTCCTTCAGAAATGTTATAATGTTGTATCTCAATGTGTTTATGAGTTTGCTAATTTTCAATATGTTTATGTTTTTGAATGTTCTATTGGTTCTATGTTATTTCCATAAGTTAAGCCATGGTGTGATAGATTTTCAACAGCTACAAGTCTTAGCACCTGGAACAACAGAATAGGACTGGATAGACCATTGGGATAGAGGTAACCTGAGCAGCATGGCTTCCACATGGATTAAATGCACTAAGGTCAATTCATCTAGGAGATGAAACTCAGTAAGGGTTTCTTATTTTCCTTCAAACAAACTGGATTTTCAGGCTAAGATATTTTTAATTAACATAAATGCAAGTTATGTGCTGTGAACAAAATTATAATGAGAAGCAAATGAAAAACAGACAAACCAAATGGGAACACAAGAAAAATATCAATTTCTACTTATCCCAAGCTTCATGATAAAAGATATTTTTTTAATTGGATACAATAAAAATAATTACCCAAATGCCCTTACCTTGATAGAATTGGTGCTCTGCAGCTTAATTAACATGTCAATAAGTAATTCTGTACCCAGGTTGAATGGTAACACACAGGTACAGAGAAAGCCATCCTGGGTAATAGGGAAAGTTTTGTAAGTATCCATAATCTGCTTCAGCAGTATTTGGAGCTCCCGGGAAAAGTTCCAGAACATCCTGCAGCAATTTTGCAGTAAAGTCCAATAGCCACCACGGTGAGCAAGAACCTAAGACAAACATCACATTCAGTACCACAGAGCTCCAGAAGTTACAGATGCCTGGAAATGTTGACTTTCGTCTGCAAACATACATGTCAACGATTTTTAAAAAGTTACTAAAACCATTTGGTATGTGCGACTCCTGTTCTCAACACTGTTGACATGATATTTACATGCATGAGCTGGTCTGAGTCCATCAATCCTGAGAAGCATGCATACTCTAGCACTCTAGCAGTGAGGAAATGAAGCCTAGGCTAACACATCCATGGTCCTCAACTCACTAAGTGAAAAAGGAAGATTTGCATATTCATAGCCAGAATTCCCAAATCCCATGTTTATAGGTGCTGGGGATACAGCAGTGAGCAAGGGCAACTGGTCTACCTTCCTGCTGCTTAAGTTTACAAGAGAAGACCAACAGAGTAAGGTACACAAACATGGGATTTCAGGGGGAAATATATTGCATTTTAAATAAAGCAGGAGCTGTCAAGATGACTCAGCAGTTAAGAGCACATAATGCTTTTCCAGGGGACCTGATGTGGGTTCCTAGCACCCAAATCAAGTGGCTCACGACCACCTGCAGCTGCAGCTGCAGGGAATCCTATGCCTCTGGCATTCTTGGGCACCTGCACTCATGTGCATACACACACACACACACACACACACACACACACACACACACACACATACACCAACAATAAACAAATAATTCAAAAAATTAATCAGAAGTAAGTCAGAACTGGCAAGGAATGGGAGGCTATGTTAGCTTAGGTTCAGGAAAGAATCCTTTCTGAGGGGGAAAAAGGTGTGCAGGGACCTGAAGGAATCAGGTCATGTGACAGTGTGGAGGAGGAGAGGAACAGAAAGGATGAAGGGTGAGGCTGAGAGCAGGGAAGGAAGCAGATTTAGTTCCTGTGCAATGGGGGTGGGAGGAGGAATGGGAGGAAGGAGAGCTGAGCTCTACACAGTGAAGAGGACTTGGCTCCTCCAGCACCCGGCAGCGAACAGAAAAGAGCATAACATTGAATGCTCATGATCAAGAGGATGACTGGGTTTTACTTGAATTTTTGTGAATGGACAAGTAGTTACCCTGACCATGAGCATAACATTGAACACTCATGATCAAGGAGATGACTGGGTTTTACTTGAATTTTTGTGAATGGACAAGTGATTAACCTGACCATTTCACAGAAGGAAGCCAAGTGGTTTTTGTCTTGAAAGTATAGTGGTCCTCTTGCCTTTTAAGATGTTTTAAGCATATGACTGTCCTGCTACGACTAAAAAGAAACTAATGAGTTTAGCTGTCTATTACTTAGTATTTTAAAAGCATCAAAGATGGCTGCAGAGATGGGTCAGTAGGTACGCATGCTTTCTGTGTTAGCATGAGGACCTGTGTTTAAATCTCCAGCACCCACATAAAAGGCCAGGCATGGCCACAGTGACATGCACACTGTAGTTGTAACTATAGCATTGGGATAGAGCCGGGGTTGTCAGAGGCAAGACAACCCAGTGATTGTCTTGCTGGGGGCTGGATGGCTGCCGGCCTAGCTCAAGGTTCAGTGAAAGACTCTACGATAGAATAAAGCGGTGAATGATAGGATAGCGCAGGACACCAAATGTCCTCACCTGGCCTCCGTGTACACACACCTGCACCCACATGTGCACACATATCACACACACACACACACACACACACACACACGAGAGAGAGAGAGAGAGAGAGAGAGAGAGAGAGAGAGAGAGAGAGAG
>CABHPQ010001491.1:0-12732 GCA_902168405.1 Peromyscus aztecus | reverse complement strand
GTGTGTGTGTGTGTGTGTGTGTGTGTGTGTGTGTGTGTGTGTGTGTGTGATATTCCATGTTTGTATTAGTGAATAAAAATCTAGAGGCAATTGATACAGTTACCAATGAGCACATTCTTTTACCTGTGGTTAGGTTGGGCTTCTTTCTTTTAGAAGCAATGAGGACATCCAGCATTGCTTTGTAGCTGTCTACAGTCAGCTTTGCTGTTGGTAACACAGTTCCAGAATGGAACAGTGAGAAGAGGTTAGGGTCACATATTCGGAAACTGAAAAGGAAGCCAAAAAATTAATAAATTATATATATACATATATGTAAATAATATATAATACAATATATAAATAAATAACATCTATAACATATAAATTATATATATATATATATATCAGATGAAACAACAATATAAACACCTAAATAAAACTGAACTGTCTTAAATACAGCCAATTTTTATTTTTATAACATTTGTAGTTGTGATATTAGACCATAAATTCTCTTGGCGGGTAATCAGCCCCCAGCCCCTTACCACAGACTTTTGAGATTATACAATGTAATGCTACTATTAAGGGCTTACTATATCTTTCCCTAAAAGGATCCTTGAAGATGGGAATGGAGCCTCTGCTCACTCTGAGCTCTACAGCAATAACTTATGTTGTGCTGGAGATCCAGCTCTGTGGTAGACCAGTTGCCTAGCAAGTATAAGGTCCTGGCTTTAATCCTTACTAGTGCAATAAGTAAATACTACTAGAATAATGAAATCACATGATTTAAGTATAATTCAGTGAAGATACCTCCTGTTTAGAATATGTCCATAACCATGTTTCTTTTTTAAAAAGAAAGTCTGAGCACTAAGCAATCTTACAACTATAAATGCCAAGCACCCACTAATAACTGTAAGAAAATCAAAGTCAGCATCAAATCACCCCTGACCTAACTTTGACCACTGGTTGCTTTATTGTGCTGTCATCAGATGTAGTTGGTGACACATAACAAGAAAACTTGAGAAGACTTCTCAGTGCCCAGAGGATGTCAAGGAAGCCTATCTCTTCACTGACATGGGCCACACTACTAAGCTGCCTATTGCTTTTTTGGCCCTGGACTCACTGCATAACCTAGGCTATTGCCATTGTCCAATCCCAGCCTCAGTACTAGGAATGTAGCCATCGTGCTCAACTGGCTAGCCACTTGAATGCAGATCTGTGAGAAGTAGTTCTGCGAAGGTTAGTCTTCTAAGGGTTAAACTTCTGGAGAAAGGGGCCAAATCCGTTTTGGATCTTACCCTGCATTTCTTTGCCTCACTGGATTACTGAAATAAGCACCCTCTTGTTTCACACCCCTTTCTCCAGTCTTTCCTCCAGCCAACCCATTTTGTGTGTTCCTGCCAAGGATGTTCATCAAAAATCCTTAGTAATCTCCTGCTATATAGGACAAAAAGTTCAGATTTAAGACAAACTGAAGACCCCTCATGGCTTGGTACTCACTGACTTCCTATTTCTCACCACCTCTCTGATACGCCAGACTATTTGGGATTCTCATCCTGTCTCCTCCCTGGACTCTTTCTTATGCTATTCCAACTGCCAAGAATGCCTGCCTCTCTGGATGGTCATTTCTAAACCTTAACATCCATCAGCATCCAGAAGTACTATCTCCATGAACCCTTTCCTATAAGGTCAAGCCAGAACAAAGCCACCAAGGTGTAATAAAGAATTTAAATGTGCTTCACCATCTACCAACAAATAGAGTTATGCATGAGTGCTTATGATACATTACCAGGCTCCAACATGTATATCTTTCCATCTTTGTATACTCATGGCATCTAGCTCACTGTCCTGTATGTAAGAGTTCTTTGGCAAGTATCTTTTTGGATGGAAGACTTTATATCACCTTTGTATCAGATACCTAGCATTCCTTATTATAGTCCTCTTCTTATCTGCCTAAGCACTTAACCAAAGGTACAGAATAAAATCCCAAATTGCCTGTTGAATTCATGGCACAATATCATACTAGAAAATCTGACTTCTGCCAGCTGGTGGTGGTGCATGCCTTTAATGCCAGCACTCAAGAGGCAGAGCCAGGTAGATTTCTTTGAGTTCCAGGCCAGCCTAGTCTACAGAGCGAGATCCAAGACAGGCACCAAAACTACACAGAGAAACCCTGTCTTGAGAAATCAAAAGAAAATCTGATTTCTGCTTTTAAAGTCTTCAAATATACCTCTGATTGAAAGTGATAGTGATGTGATGTCGGCTAATATCAACAGTTATTAGAGAGCTATCATAGCATTAGAAGCTATACTTGATGAACTTATCCATAAGGTTTGCAAATTTGCACCACATGAGACATTATTGAACATTTATTTGGGAAAGAAACCAACATAACAAAATGGAAAACACAGGGATGGCCAGTGTAATGCAGTCATTCTGGAAACGGTACTCAAGCATTCCAGTGCGCAGACCATGTTCACGAGATGGAGTACGGCTTACCAGTATTGCTCCATACCTGACATTGGAACGTGAAGAGGTGAACCTCATCTTCGTACGCTCGGCCAGCTTTTGGAAGAACAGGTGGAAGTGTGCGTTCGCCAGATACAAGTTCATCTGAGCTCTCCAAGGGAGCTCTTCAAGAAGTATTTGATGAAACCTCTTTCTTTTAACATAATTTAATATTATGGGATTCAAGTTATCTGTCAGGCTTCGATATGCCATTTTTCTGACATCACTTCTCTTATTTCTGCCAAGGGAAAAAGATATTTTGAAGTTATACAAAAAAATTAAATAAATAATAAACTACTAAAAATTTTTAAATAAACATTAAATAAAGAAAAATTATTTCAGCTGGGCACACACCTTTAATCCCAGCACTTGGGCGGCACAGGCAGGTGGATCTCTAAATTCAAGGCCACCTGGTCTACAGAGTGAGTTACAGGATAGCCAGGACTATATAGAGAAACCCTGTCTCAAAAAACCAAAAAGAAGAGGAGGAGGAGGAGGAGGAGGAGGAGGAAGAGGAAGAGGAGGAAGAGAAGAAGAAGAGGAAGAGGAAGAAGAAGGAGGAGGAGGATTCCAATTTGTACAGAATCTATCGTGGAGTCAGTTGACTACACTTATGCAAATTTTTGGCTCATTTATCATTTCCTCGGTTTTCCAAATGTCAAACTGTGGAAAAGAGACTGCAAGGGGAAGCACAGGGGACAGAAAGACAGAGACACTACTTAATTGTCTTCAAGAGTCTCCTATGTCTCAGTTCTAACAAGAGCTTTGCTTTTCCATAACCAAAGGGCCACTGGGATTACACAAGCTATGCAATGTTCATATTGATCAGTTTTTTCAATATTAAACAACAACTTCATTTCTCTATATTGGTCCTTAAGGGAAAAAAACAATAAAGCAAAATTTCGCCTAACATTAGTTAGACTCTACAGGAAATAAAATTTCAATCAAATGTAGATGAAATAACTTCAAAAATGAACACATTCAGTACAGTATGAGGGGAAATATTCACCTTTTATTTAATATAAATATAGTTCATATTTGAGTCTGATTGATTTTGCTTTCAGAGAGTGGATCTCATTATGTAGCCCAGGCTAGCTTTTATCTCCCCATCCTCCTGTCTCAGCCTTCAGTGCATTATGATAGTTCAACATTTTTTATTTATTTTTATTTTATGTGCATTGATGTTTTGCCACGGGCATCTGGTCCCTGGAACTAGAGTTGTAGACAGTTGTGAGCTGCCATGTGGGTGCTGAGAATTGAACCTGGGTCCTCTGGAAGAGCAGTCAGTGCTCTTAACTGCTGAGCCATCTCTCCAGCCTGATAGTTCAAATTTTTTAAAGATAATGTACATTTAATCTTTTAAAAGATCATTCCTATAGATCACGTGGTAAAGTGTTTGCTTAGATAGATAGAGATAGGTAGGTAGATAGGTAGGTAGGTAGGTAGGTAGGTAGATAGATAGATAGATAGATAGATAGATAGATAGATAGATAGATAGATAGATGATAGATAAATAGATAGATAAGATACTTTGTTCATCAAGGCCTCCAGGTTATCCTGTGTTATGCTGCCGTGCTGAGAATGGAGAACCTGTGTTCTCTAAGGTATGTTTTGAAACTGAATCAACACACACAAATAATAGAGGGAAGGGGAACAGACAGAGGGAAGAAGACAGAGATTAGAATTGGCAGACATCTACGGAATAAAGGAGGAAGAAGTGCATTTTTAAATTAGAATAATGGGTTTCCTTACTGTGTTTTTATACATACTTGGTGTTGCTTGTCATCTCCTGCCTGTTCCTCTCCCCACTCTCCCTGTCCCCCAGCCCCACTCTCCCTGTCCCCCATCCCACCGTACCCTTCCACCCCCAGTATTTCCCCTTTCTTCTTTTATACAATGTGAGCCCAATTCCTCTGCCTACCCCTTTCCTATAAACCTTCCTTCCTCCTCTCTTGGACCCCTTTCTAGTTTCATGACCCCTACCTACACTTTCCTACGATACACACACTTTACATTATTGTTCAGTTCTGAATACATTAAGTTTGGTTAACAAAAATAGTTTAACTCAAGGCTTCTGGGCTTTTCATTGATGCAATAGGTTAAATTTTCTGCCAAAACTGTGACCCTTTTAAGTGATTAGATGAAATTAATGTTAACTTTTTACAATGAAAATTGAAAGTGTTGTTACCAAAACAAAACTAATCTTGCCCTTGTATAGGGAGGCCAGTTCTCCCCAAGAGGCTAAAGAAGAGCCCACAGGGCCCCCACTAGGAAAAAGAAAAGAGTCCAGGAAGTGAGCAGCAGGACAGGCCTCATCCTGTAGTACAGACAGGTGACTGTACTGTCTGTACACAGCTGCACAAAATAGAGAATGCTCCATCACCTGAGTGGATATTAATATTTAATTGTACCCTAACAACAAGACCTATCACCATGGTGGCAACGACCACATATGTCCTGTGGATTGTATAGAATTAAACATATATACCAAGAGACACACACATGAATTCACATAAAGGTGCTATTTATACTCTGAATAAAGTCATCAGATTGCATTACTGACAATGTCTGGGTTTGTGATATTGTAAAGAGTCGCAGAGTCACTTGGAAACTAGGTAAGGGGTTTATGGGGTCTATCTCTCATAAATGCATATAAATCTTCAATTATCTGAAAAGAAAAATATTTTTAAGATACATGTTACAGATATGTCCATATCACAGGATTTGGGGGATTACACTTGAGGTCTTAGCCTGTAAGCAATGAGAAAAGGAAATGAGAGGCTTGAACCCTAGGGAAAAAATAACCAGAGCTTCATCCCCTGTACATGCTCTGACCATCCACACAGACACACTTGAGCCCAGGCATAAATTATCAAGTCATGTACACAGTCTACATACCAGGATTCTAATATATCTCTGTTCAAAGAATAGAAGAATTCAGAAATGTAATTTTAAAATCCATAAAAAAAATAGTGCTTTATATAACTAACAAAAGGTGAGCAACACATCGAGGGAGAAACCACACAATTGTTTGAAAAAAAAAAAAGTTACAAGATCTTAAGGTGCATCCTGTCCTCTCAAAGAAAGATGCAGTGTTGCAAAGAAACAAAACAAAACTTCTCAAATTCTCTTTTCAAATTCACAATAGAATTCTTCCTGTTACTCAGCATGCTAGTGTGAACTATTTCATATTCAAGACCTGTGGGAAGGAAAATAACACGCTTTCTATCAGACAGTAGCTTTTCCTTTAAAGCCAAAGTCATTGCAATAGGAGGTTATTGATTCAGAAAACAGGTAAATGGACTCATGGGAGTGAGAAGAGACCCCAGAACTAAATCCACAAATAGTCACTAAATAACAAAGGTGGCAGTGACAGCAGAATCTACTGATCCAATCAATGGCACCATCTAAAATAGACCGTCATCGAGGGGAGAGATGGCTCATCACTCGAGAGCACTGGCTGCTCTTGTGGAGGACCTGGATTCAGTTCCCAGTACCTCTCCCATGGCACTCACAGCCATCTGTAACTCACGGTTTCGGTACGCCCGCTTCCAACCTTCATGGGCACTGCACACACATGGTGCACATTCATATACGAGGGTAAAATACTCATACACATAAAATAAAAATAAATATTTTTTTAAAATTCTATCCTCTGAAAATAAAAAGCAACTCATAACTTGGTCTCAACTATTGGCTGACACCAATGGCTGTATAGTCAACACTCTGCTGCAGAGCCGGTTCACAGCACCCTGGTTTGTGTTGGCTACTGCATTTCTATCATTAGTGTGTAATCACCTTGAAAACAGGGATGTTCTCACACTTGCACTGTTTGACAGTTTCATAATTGACATAATGAAAATTGTCATTCTGTTTTCCATTTACCTCTCTCATCTCCCTCTCTCTCCTCCTGGAGTCCTTTTCTTTAACCCCCCCCCCCCCACACACACACACACACACTTTCGGTCACTTTCATGACTTCATTCCCATGGGTTTGATTATCTCGTAGTATCGGGTTTTCCAGTATATCCCTAATACCAAACGCCCAGCAGGGAGTAAACCTCAAGGAAGTCAGTGCTGACAATTCATTCATACCTATCCTGCTCCGACAGATCATGAATGGATGGATTCTTGGAAAAAAATTCTTTTAAAGTTTCCTTTTTCTTCTTTCTTCTTCTTGATACATCCCCACTCTTCATGGGAGAGAGAACAAACGTTACAAGCTCAAATTGGTACATAAAGCTATTACCTCCTCATAATGTAATGCTCACCTTCTAACCATGAAACACACTGGCTTTCCTACATCCTTTAATTAAAATTACTATCAAGGGGCTGGAGAGAATGTTCAGCAGTGAAGATCACTTGCTGCTCTTTCAGAGGACCTGGGTTCAATTCCCAGTACCCACATGTTGGCTCACAACCATCTGTAAGTCCAGTTCAGTGGATCTTAGGCCCTCTGTGGGCGCCGGGTGCACACATGGAACACAGATGTATATGCAGGGAAAATACCCATACACCTAAAAATAAATAACTACAAAAACTAAAAATGAACCCTTTAGACAAAAATAGCTGATTATGAGAACATCTATATAATTATTAAAGAATTTATAATTTATTATAAAATTATGCCTATTGGTATTTTTCTGTTTCACATTCCAACAAATTAAAATATAATCAACCATCTCTAGATATATAATATCTTCATCAACTTAATTAAAGTTCAAAACACTTTTTTTAAAAAAAAAAAAAACTTACTTTTCCAATCTCGATAACTATAGCTTTATACTTCTTGGGAGATTTGGGTGCCTTCTTACACAAGACACTGTCCTTACATTTTAACCTTTTTACTCCAATAAGGGACTCGTTTCTCCTAATCCACACACAAAAAGAAAAAGTCAGTCAAAAATATGCAAAGAATATGGGCAACAACCTCAGAGTAATAAACCTCTAAAGAACACTGTCATTGAAACTGTGCAAAAAGGAGGGTGCCCAGACTGCCTGCTCCATGTATCACTTAGGTGAGGATCCCTGGACATGAAGGGCAGCTGACCTCTTCATAGTACAATGTCATTCATACTGAAAACTTGTGGAAAGGGCACATGTCCACAGGGAAAGAGGAAAGAGCTCAAAGTATAGCATAAGTTGGACGGAATTGGACTGAAAATGATCTATAGTTACTTTCCTTCACTATCAAGAGTGGTCCTAGACAAACTGTCTTGCCTCTGACCGACTCAGTCTTTTTATCTCCATCCTGAATAAACTCCCAGCCACGGCTGCTCCTTGCTAAACTTTCTCCCCCTTCCTCTTGGGAGCACTCAGTTCTATTTTCCCATCATGGCTTCCAGCAGATTTGTTCTCCAGGCATAGTTCTCTCAGTATCTTGAGACTGACGTTTGTCTGCTAATATTTCCTGAAATGCATACATTTTCTGGAATTTCTATTTCTTGCTACAGAAAGCAAAATTCTGTTTTAACGTGATGAATGGGAACCAGAAAGTTGATTGAAATGCAGCTACAAGGTTACTACAATGGCTGGGTGAGCCCAGATAACTGGTTTGTGGGTTGGACCACACTGTGTGATCAAAATGTTTTTTGTTTGTAATAGTGGTTGGCATCGTACTACGGTTTTGTGTACTACAATCTCTCACCTCTCTCTCTCTCTCTCTCTCTCTCTCTCTCTCTCTCTCTCTCTCTCTGTGTGTGTGTGTGTGTGTGTGTGTGTGTGTGTGTGTGTTGTATGTACACGTGTGTTTGAATGAGCAACTATGCAGACATATGGTAGCCAGACGGTAAGATGAGATATTCCGGTCTGATCTTTCATACTCCCTTGTGACAGGAGTTCTCTCTGAACCTGGGGGTGGCTATTTTAGCTGTGTTGGTAGTCAGAAAGTCCCAGCAATTGTGGCTCCACCACCATCGTACTAGACTTGTATGTGTGCTTGGTCATACGTGTTATTTACATGGATGCTAGAGATGAGGTTCAGGCTCTCATGCTTATCGAGCAAGTGTTCTTACCCACTGAGCAATCCCCCGATCCCTCACCTTAGTTTTTATGAAGACGATCACGGACCCTCTGATTGGATGGGACTCGCACACAGCTGCAACAGTTCTGAGATTACCCCGGTTATTTAGATATTTCATCTAGTTAAGCTATAGTGGTTGGACCAGTGACTGCTGGGAACATGGGGACTCCTTCACTTCCAAGCTGCACCCTGAAGCTGGTTGCCTAACACTTTCAATATCAGACAAGCCTCTCTGCTATGTTGGCCTTCTCTCTCAGCCCCAGATGAGTGATGTAACGATAGCCATGTTATTGGAGACAGAGTTGGAAGGCCAAAGATGCGTGCTCTCAGCCAGCTGTCATTTCTTCTATGCATAGCACGACCTTCATCCATCAAGCGCATGGCGCTCCTCTACTTCCGCAACTCCTCACAGCTCCGTGTAGCTCTGAGGGCTTTCTACATTGTGCATGGTGTGTTTTGGTAAATCACATCCCCAAATTTCTGTGTACTAAACATTAATATTTACTTTGGGACTTCTACATTCTTTTGTTCACTTTTATTAGTAGCTGTCTCTAGCCCACGGGCTCTCTGGTCTCTTATTTCGCAAGCCCGACTCTGTTATTCTTTACTGGACATTCTAATCCTCTTTTATTGTTCTAGCTTTTCGAATATCATTCATGATTCTAGCCCACTCTGCAATTCATTTGAAGGAATCTGTATTGAAATTATAACAGACCAATAACATAATTTTAAGATAGTAGAAACCTTTACAAAATTATGTCTGACTAGAAAGTGATGTACTGACTTTTCATTTTACATATAACATATGTAAAATACATATGTGTGTCCTATATAAAATTATGTTTGGTCCTCTTCATATTAGTCAACACTCCCACATAATCCCTGGTAAATTTAGTTATGTACTCTGTAAAAATGGGATTTTACATTATACTTTCAAGTTCATACAGGAAAACCACTGATTTTGCATCTAACCTACGAAATTCAACAGTTTTTTTTTTGGTAATTATCTTTAGATTAAATTAAAAGAAACAATTATTTGCCAGTGTCTCCATTTTCAGAATAGTTCACTGTGGAATCCATTTAACAAACATTTTTAATTCTCCATGCTGTGTTAATCATAAAAACTCTAACTCCAATTTCTTAATATAACGGCAAGAACTTTCAGAGCAATGATAATTGTCAGAAGGTAAAATAGGTTTCCTTGTTTGGGGCTTAATTTAATAGAAAATCGTCTGATTTTCATTTTACAGGAAGAATCATTGAATTTACCAGATAAATTTTAGAAAATGCCTACTGGCTCCTTTGAGTACCAATGATAACTATATTTTCATATCTCTTATTCCATCTGCATTGAGAATAAAATATTTTATGGCTGAACTTATGTGTTAGTATTTTTCTTGGATTTCTGCCTCTATATATTGCTTGGTACACTTGATTCGTACTTTTTTCTACTTGCTTTCTCTCTGAACTCAGTTTACTGGAAAGCTTTATCACTATGTGGTGAAGAGCCGTATGCCAAAGAAAAAGCATTCATTCATTTCTTTAAAATAAGGAAGAATTGTCCTGAACAAATTTCAGGATCCAAATGTTTCTGCTGCTTTTCTCAGAAAAAATAAATTTTTCCAGGTAATCATCACTTTCAACTAGATTTTTCAGTGTATTTTTCTCTTCCTGTGACCTGTGTTTCTCCTTTTACTATTATGCTACATGGAATTTTTTATTTTATTCATATTCCTAAAGAATGATCCTTTGTGGCAACTGAACTGACTTAAAACCAACTTATAACTGATTCATTTCTACTTTTATTTTTGTTTTCTTACGTCTTACTTCGATTCACATTTTTTATTCCTTGACTTTAACAAAAACTCCTTTAATCTCATTTTTCCTTCTCTGTAAGAGAAGATTCTAAGGTTAAGGACCCGTCCTCTGCTGCTCTGGTTGCCTCCAATATGTTGGGTTTTTTGTTATCATTAACCTCTTAGAAGCTTTCAGACATCTTTATTCTCTACAGGTTGGGAAGATAAATTTATCCTATTAATTACGTACGAATGTATCTTTCCTCTTTAGGTCTGTCCCTATCCACCCCAACTTGGTGAAGACATCCAAAAACATGTCCTTGACCTCAGAGTTTACAGGACACCACTGCCTAAGCCTGCTGCACTTCTCAGTCTCCAGACTCAGGTGTTTATGATGCTGCTAGGATAGCGCTCATGGCTCACTTTGCCTCTTTACCTTTTAGAAAGGCTATTGTATTATTATTATTATTATTACTATTTATTATTATTATTATTATTATTATTTATTCCTTACTTTCATGGTCCTTGTAACTTGCCCAAACACTGCCGACAACTTCTGCTTTTCACAAGTCTTGACTGTTTTTTTATTTGAATACAACTTTATCATTCTGACCAGTTTTCTGATTACCATGGCTTATTATACTGAACAGACACACAGTCTCCTCCATCTTTTGAGAATATTATACCAACATATTCCAAGCTTTGGCTTTCATAAATGAGGTACCTATTTTAGAAAGAACATTTCTGTGTTGATTCCCTTCTCTTTGGGTGCCATTTTTTAAATAAACCTCATGTTACTTGCTGTTATTTTTACTCAAATAGGACAAATAGGTTTATACTCTGTGATGACAGACAAGCACACTTGTCAGTAATCTGAAGACAAGTTGGATGTCTCTGGCATCATTTATAACTGGCATGGGATGTTATAATTGTCTTTCAGAGTAAAGACAATCATTCCAGCTTAGGAAATAGAGGGGCAGCTTCAAGGCTTATTACCCCTAAGAACTTCACAATGAAACCCCCAAGGGATGGCTCTGCTCATTACGACAGAACCAGTTGTCCATGATGCATGTGCAAAGCTAGACTCTAAACCTCCCACGAGAAAGAGCTGGCAGCCTGCGGAGATGCTATCACTCATACTGACCAATGGAAATAGACTGCTCTGTCTGTCGTTGGCGATGGGCATGTGCTCTAGTCAGGGTCCTTAGTTCAGTTGTATTGATATCTTTACAGTTAGTCCGATAGTTACCCACTCAGGCACAGACCGTCTCCGTCTATCAGCTCGGTTGCATTTATCCCACACTTTTTTCCATCGACCTTTGTAAAAGTTATTGACATTTTCAGAACTAGCATGGCAAGTACCTTTTCAAGAACTCATAAACAGGAGCTGTGAGCTCCACCGTGAGTTGAAACTTTTCATCGTTCATACATTTGAGCATAACTTGTGTAAAGAATTCCAGGAATCTCGGTCTTTGCTTGAATTTCATGACTATAGAAACAAGAAGTTCATTGGAGAGTTACCAGTGTGCCCTGGCAATGGGTGCCAAAAGGTTCCTAGTACTAGCCATCTTTAGTCACAACAGGCACATTGATTAATCTGCTTCTGGATTTCCCACAATTTTATTTTACTTCATTTTTAATTAAAATATAATTACACCATTCCTCCCCTCTCTCTCCACCCTCTCCCAACCCCCATTCATTCCCCATCCAAATCATGACCTCCTTTTTAAAATTATTATTCACAGACAGACAGACACACACACACACACACACCATTAATTTTATATAAGTACAGCCTTGTGAGTCTGTATAGTGTTGATGTATGTATATGATTTTAGGACTATTTGGTACTGAAAAGCCAATTATACCCACAGATAAATGTAGCTCTGACCACTTATCAAAGAAGCCTCCTTTGGCCGCAGACAGAGATCACTAGAGAAAGCCACAACTGGTCAAAATGCAGAGGACAACTAGCCATATGTGCCCAACCCAAACCGATACCTCTCTGTCCAAACCCCCCTGTTAAAGGTTCAGGGAACACTGTGGACAGAGGGCAGAAAGTGTGTGAGAGCCAAAGGACCAGGAAGTGTGCTGTGAGATTGTGTCTTCCAGCCATGGCAGGGAAGCCCCGCCCTTGAATTCTCAACACTGTCTCAGTCTGAACAGTGAGACCAACAATCAACGTCCAAGAAGGCTGAGGGCAATCTTGTGGGGCCCCATCCCCAGAAGAAGAACTACAGGCAGTAATGACTGCTAAAGGAGGAAGGTTGCTCTTCTCCAGGGAGGAGCCCCCTTACGGGTTAGATGGGATGAGCCCCCTTACGGGTTAGATTTTTCATTTATAAATATCAAAGGAGGGGCTGCAGTGGTGCAGCACTCGGGAGGCAGAGGCAGGCGGGTCTCTGTGAGTTCGAGGCCAGCCTGGGCTAC
>CABHPQ010001490.1:9301-65797 GCA_902168405.1 Peromyscus aztecus | reverse complement strand
GTTTAAGATCCTTGTCCCTCCAGTTCCGATGTTGTGACATCTGACTCTTCATCATTGTAAATATTTTCAGCCATCTGCCATATCTGCATGATGTTATCTTCAGACACGGAGCAAATGACCCAAGGTTCATTGGGGTTCCAACTGAAGTCTGAAATCTTGGCAGTATGTCCTCCATGAATAAACAGGAGGCCCATCTTCTGCATCTTCTGCTGATTGTTCTTCTCCAATTTTACTTAAATCCCACACATTCAGGCGGCGATCAGTACCACTTGAAGCCAGAATAGTTTCATTATGTGGAGACCAGTGGACCTGAAAGATTTCATCCTTATGCGATTCAAAGGTATGGAGTTTTAGTTTTAGATTGCGCAGGTCCCATAAAGCTACAGTCTTATCTGCAGAGCCAGTTGCCAGAATGAACTCGCTGTAGGGATTGAATGAGAGGCAGTTGACCTCAGCAGTGTGTGCATCCACCAAATGGCTTGGCTTAGAAGTAGTATTGGATCTGGTGTCCCATATCCTAAGTTTCTGATCATCAGCAACAGATCCAAACAAGGACTCATGCAGAAGATGCCAGGCCACATCCTCTACAACAGCTGAGTGGCCAGTAAAGATTGCTTTAGCATCCACAATTTTGCCTTCCTTTGGTCCTGCATTTATATCCCACAGGCAGACAGTATGGTCATCAGATGCGCTCAGGAGATGTCCACTCAAATTAGAATTCCAGGAAAGACCATAGCCTTCCTTTTGATGACCTCTTAATCTAAGATCAGGATTACATTCTCCACTTGGATCTGGTTTAGCAGGCTGTTTTGTATAGTCAAAAACCAACACATCAGAGGATGGTGTTTTTGTGGCAATGATGTGAGGATTCTGTGGCATATAACAAGCACGGTTTACTTCTCCTTCATGATTAATTTTAATTTCACATTCAATTTTTCCTGTTACGGAACCAAAGCCACCAAATTCTCCCTTGTCACTCTCACAATGGGAAGCATCAAACTGCGCATCATCATTAGGAATATGGACTCGAGCAACCACCAGATGATTCTGCTCATCAGATGTATGAGTGCCCAGCACTAGGCAATGAAGGGCATAATCCTTTCCTTCTGGTTTAGTCACTTCAGGAAGCCACTGAACGGTAAGACTGGGCCACTGAAGAGCATGGGTCATAACCAGGTCATACAGAAACGGTGTATTCTTCTTCCAGATTTTATATTCTTCGTTGATGACACGCTCCTCCACAGTATCTTCAAACATCTCTTTACTCGCCATCTTGCGTCGGGTCGTTCGCCCCCCCTTTGCCGCCTCGGACTTCTCTCGCTTAGCCAAGAGCAGCCCGAACGCAGGCGCTCTGCCTTTCCCAAGCACGTGACGCACTCCTAGCCCGGAGAGCCTGAGCTTGGCCTGGCTGCCTGGGTGCTCCCCCGAGACGCCGCGTCCTTCTCTCCTGCCTCCTCCCCGCTCGCGGGTACCGAGGTCTGAGACGCTCTCCTTTTTCCATCTTTTTTTAAAAGATTTATTTATTATGTGTACAATATTCTGCCTGCATACAGAAGAGGGAGGGCACCAGACTTCATTATAGGTGGTTGTGAGCCGCCATGTGGTTGCTGGGAATTGAACTCAGGACCTTTGGAAGAGGAGCCATCTTTCATCTTTCCAGCCTCCCGATTAAGATTATAAAGGAAAAACAGGGGAAAGATCTCCCAATGCTGTCCTCTCTAAATTGAAGAAATTGTCACAGTAAAAAACAGCCTCTTGCCTCCTCAATACCGCAGCCTCCGAGTAAGAGACAGAATTCACCCTAATAACTCAGACAACGGAACATGACCTGTGACCTTCCCTCAGCTCCTCTCTCCACTAAAGGCTGGTCCAGAAGAAGAGAAGGTCCCCAAGTGATACAGGGCATTTCCTAACCCTGCCTTCCAGCCTGTCCCTTTGTAGACTTCCTGGGGGACTGACGGGCGCTTCATGTCTCACTGCTGCTGGAGGCTGCTCTCAAGGCTGGAGGCTGCTAATCCAATGACTCGCTCCATCATCTTTCAGTTTTCTCTCCAGGATAGTGCATCAACTCTGAGGAGTGAGCGGTTTCTTTCAGGCACCATATGTCAGCACCGTTTCCACACTGACTATGAACTCATTTGTCTTACTTGTTTACATAGCTTATTCCCAGTGTCTTACAAAGGAGAGTCAATAAAAAGTTGGTGAATATCTGAAAAACGAAACAAAACACAGCCCCAGAAAACGACCCCAGAGCGTTCCCCTACAAGTGCCGGAATGTCTTGAGTGAAGAGAACGCTTAAAACTTACTTCAAAATATGTAAGGGATGAATATGTCGATAAGTGATAAAGCATTTGCCCGGGGTTTCTTGGTGTCCTGGGCATTGTTCCCAGTGCATTAAACAAAATAACAAAGCAGCAACACATCAACCAAATCCCCAAGGAGTGGAAGGACTCAGGGTTTCTGAGTTATATAAGCATCCCCCAGGGTCCGAGCTACCCCTCCCCTTTCTGTCTACCCCAGACTAGAGTCAAGTGGATGATAGCTCACATTCCTTCTTAAGACACAGCACAGGAGGAACATGTTAGAGTCAATGGAAGTGGAAGGCTTCCAGGAGAAGCCATTGGAATAGAGAAGATACAGAGCAGTGGCCTTCACCCTTCCTGATGCCATGACCCTTTAATACAGTTCCTCATGGTGTGGTGACCCCTGACCATGAGATTATTTTCATTGCTACTTTATAACTGTAATTTTGCTACTGTTATGAATTGTAATATAAATATGTTTTTCCAGTGGTTTTAAGTGACCCCTGCAAAAAGGCTGTTCGACTCTGAAAGTAGTGGAGAGCCACAGGTTGAGACCCACTGATCTAGAGAGCCATTCAGTTCTGAACAAGAACTAGGGGAGGGCTAAACAGTGTTGATTATCCAGACACAAAAGACAATTCTCCCAAATGAAAGTGAACAAAAGCAGCTCTTCTTTAAAAGAGACAGAGACAGCATACAAAAGAATAATAGAAACCCCATCTTTTAAAGAAAGCATAATCCGAAAACAAAAGGAAATGCCTCTGAAGGGCTCTGTGCTGTGAAGCAACTTAATGAGAATGTACATAAACTCAGAAAGCCCCAATCTCAAAGATGAGCTAGGACAGCGGAAAGGTTGCAGGACTAAGGAGAACAAGAAGATGGCTGTGATGGAATGAATTTCCTAAGTCTACACGGCAGGGAAGCCAGCAAACATGGCTGCCAATAAAATGGCTGACACACAAGAGTAGCCCCCAAACTCAAGGCAACCAGCAGAAGCAGCAGATAACAGAGGAAAGCTGACATGTTGGGACAGGGCTTAATAACTAGAACAGGGAGACTAGTCACAAGTCTCTTGTGAGGAGATTTCATTAAAGAATCCTCACATCTACTCACTAAAAGAGCATGTTTTAGGAAACACTGATAACGTGTTTTCAGCACTACAAACATGTTCCTGGTCGAAAACATTGCCCTGGCATTTAAGCAAAAAACAACAACAAAAAAAAACCAAGTCACACGCTGGGCGTTGGTGGCGCACGCCTTTAATCCCAGCACTCAGGAGGCAGAGCCAGGTGGATCTCTGTGAGTTCAAGGCCACCCTGGGCTACCAAGTGAGCTCCAGGAGAGGTGCAAAGCTACACAGAGAAACCCTGTCTCAAAAAACCAAACCAAACAAAACAAAACAAAAAAAACAAAAACCCAAGTCACATTGGAAGAAGCAAAGTATAGTCAGTCATCTGGCTTCAAGTGTTTTCACAACATCCAACATGAAGGTCGTCATCTGTGTACCAAACATATCAAGAATCACAGATCTTCAGTCAAGGAGACTCTGGTTCGGGTCTCCTTGATTTCTGAACTCAGTGATTAGGAATCATGTCATGGCTGGCCTTAGGAGATCTACCCTGGCATTTTCTAAAGGTGTGTAGTCTACGAATACAAACCCTGTGGGTGTTCTTAGAGAAAAAGACCATGCTCAGTTTGGAGACTCTGTTACTCTAAGTTCTGCCTGGTGGATCTGGGAAACACATCAGTACATAAAAGAGCTCAAGACATGAAAGCAATTTTATTTTAAAAGCATTCTTTAAGCCAGTGACTCTCAACCTGTGGGTTGTGACGCCTTGGGGTGTCAAATGACCCTTTCACAGGGGTCGCCTAGGACCATCAGAAAAAAACAGATGTCTACATTACAATTCATAACAGTAGTAAAATCCCAGTTATGAAGTAGCAATGAGAATAATTTTATGGTTGGGGGTCACCATAACATGAGGAACTGTACTAAAGGATCACAGCATCAGGAAGGTTGAGAACCACTGCTTTAAACCATTCTTTGACACAAATTTTCCTCCCCAGAACACCCACCTGGTAATATTTTCAAAAGGATTTATTTTTATGTGTCTATGTGTATGTCTGTACTCACATGCATGTGTTGGGGGGAAGTAGTGCTGGGAAAGGCCAGATGAGGGTGTTGATTGCCCCGGAACTGGAGTTACAGGTGGTTGTAAGCTGCCCCATGTAGGTGCTGGGAACAGAACTCTGGTCCTCAGCAAGAGCAGCAAGCACTCTTAACCACTGAACCATCTCCCGTAACTTCCACGCCCTTTCATCCCTTGTTGAAAAGTGGCACGTCCCACTTGGAGAACCTTTGATCTGCCAGAATACCATTGCGTGGATGGATTTTAAAACTCAGAACAGTAACGATCAAAAAGCAGTTTGTAGTTATTTGTCACAACATGGAGAACAGCACTGAACTGTCTGTTCATTCGCTTACTGCATAAGAATGAAATGTGACATTTGGTTTTTGGGCGGGGCAAGCCCTCCTGGCTAAGTGACAGTTGCGGAAGTCAGTGGAAGGCAGTAAGAATAGGTACTTGCTAAAGCTCTCACTTCCAATCTTAACAAATACTCCATTTCCCCATGTGCCTCCTCCACCCCTTTTTAAATTAAAATAATGCATCTTTGAAGGCTGAATCTGGATGCTGGCAAGATTCCAGTTTAGTAGAAAAGAGGGAAATTCTAGAAGATGTGCTAAACCTGAACACTTCCCCCCCGCCCCCCTCTTGTGGAAGAAGGAACAATGTGACCAAGAAGGAAAAGAGCAACTACCGTTCACCAGAAGAAAAACCAACCCAGGCTCCTTTGCCATGCCTTACCCAACCCCTCAGTGTTCCTCCAATTTACATAAGTGTAGTTCAGGTTGGCGTGAGATGCCTTCTAATTAGATTTCATGCCATGGCTTCCGAATGGGGGAAGACGCGGCTGTCGACTCCCATCATGTCTCCTTCATGCTACTTTGAACTGGAAAAAGAATTTTAATTCAAGACTGGCTTGTTTCTGTTCCCCTCCCTTCCTGTTGGGCAGAAATGTGTGAGGAATGTGGAATGAATAGGCAGGCGGGAAGATTCCAGATAGCGTTCTATTTATCTGTCCGGAGAGACAGCCAGAAGCCCATGGAGGTGACCGTGGGTGGCAGAGCAGCTGACTTAGAGAAGAAGGTCAAAGGTTTTAAGAGGCAAAGAAGAGAGGTACCCAGGAGCCAGGATGGAGCATGGCAAGCAGTTACCAATTACCTGGATTTGCTGCCCTCTTCAGGATTTTTTTAGGGGGCAGAGTATTGCCGATTAAAATAGGTCAAAGACTTAAGAAGTGTGAAAATACCAGCGTGGCAAGGATGTGTGGGTAACAAGAACCCCAAAACCACTTGTGTACTTCTGCTTGAGATGTTTCCTGATTGTGTTCAGGAAAGCTGATGATGCACAGACCCTGCATCCCCAGCATCCCACTGGTGTGTAACCATCATAGATATCCTCTGCCACTTTGCACAAACAGAATATTATTATTATTTTTTTAAATGTGCATTGGTATTTTACATGTGTGTTTGTGTGAGGGAGTCAGATTCCCCTGGAAATGGAATTACAGACAGTTGTGAGCTGCCATGTGGGTGCTGGGAATTGAACCTGGGTCCTCTGGAAGAACAGCCAGCACTTTTAACTGCTGAGCCACCTTTCCAGCCCCCAAGCAGAATATTCTTTACTGAGTTTTCTATGACGGCATGAACTGGAAATAACCCAGATACCATCCTCAGAACAATTTGAGTATCCATGCTAAACAGCAATAAAATTAACAATGTTACATTACATCTGTAGACCATGTATTTGGAGAGGTAAACTGCATATTTAGAATATGATGCCATTTTTAAAGTTTGAAAAAAAAAGATACATAGAGTTTAGTGATATATATATATATATATATCTGAAAACATGGGAAAACCAAGTGTGTATGCAATGAAACATGCATGGGAGCAACAAATAAAAGGGGCTTGAGAATCACAGATGCCAAGTTCACAGCAATAAATAAGTAATAATAATAACAGAATAGGAACGTGAGGGAAATAAGTGCACAGGATATGTTGGTGTGTTCTTTATGTCGTTCTTGGCCGAGCTGGGTAGATGGGTACCGATTATATTCTGATTGTTGCATGCACAAACTATTTCATTGGAAAATCCAGTCACTCTGTGTCAGCCTCAGCTGCAAGTCAGGAGTCTCCGCATGTAGACAGCACAGCACCTTCCCCATTTGGCAGCAGGACAGCTGAGGCTGCAGAGGTCTGCTTGTATACGTAATTGAGTCTCATTATCTGGAACGTCTGCATCAGACATTCAGCTCCTGTAGCCAATGTGATCATACCCGCCCTACTTCTGGTGATGTGGGCTTGCCATATCTCCGGTGAATTCACAGGGGCAGGTGTAGGTAGGAGGAGGCAGAAAGCAAGCGAGGGTAATGGGACGTACAGAAAACCAGTTAAGCTTCTTCAGAGCTGTCTCTTGGCTAATTCCGACATACGTCTTACTATAACTTCCTTCCTCAACTTTCCAGTTTCCCAACAGCAGCTCTGTGTGGGGTTGTGTATAGAAATAAATTCTTAAAGAATGACTAGGAGTGTAATACCCTGAGTTAGACCCTGCACTGAAAATCTGAAATTGTTGTGCTGTTGCCTTTACTTATTCAAAATGAATAAACTGAGGGGCCAGTGGCTAGCGCTTGTGCTAGGTGTTGGCTTTGGAGGCACCCGGTGACACTGATAATTCTATCTGTGGTTATCTGCTCTAGTTTCACATTATAATCTCCTGAGGAATTAAAAAACAAACAAACCCTGGACCCTTGTCCTTGTCTCCAGACTCTTGAGTCAGACAGAGATATGGTCCCAGGTTCTCATATTTTATAATGATCACTTCCTGTTGGCTCTAACATGTCTTCCCCACTGAGAAGCACTTGTCCATAAATGTCATCTACTAGGCTCTGATGAAGTTTCAGGGCCATCGGCACCACAGTTGGGACAGCTGCTGTAGACATCATCCTGGTGATGACATTGTGGTGGAAGCCTTGGACAGAGATTGTTCCCACTAACTTTCACTCTACTCAGTCCAACCAGCATCTTGAAGGCAGAACTTTTTGTTCAAACCCTCTGCTGGCTCCTTGCTGTTTGTACAAGGCAAGCATTTTGTCAACAAGCAGGGCCAAGCTATTGCAGTGAGGGGTGGTGAAGCCATCTTCCAGGCGACAAGAGAACTGGTGGTACTGTCAGGTCTGGGGCTTTGAACAAGTCTGCAGAGTTCCAGAAAAGAACCAAAACTCAAGCTGCTTCCTCTTTATCTATCCACTAAATTCCATGGGAGATATTGACAAGAATTTTGGAAAATAAAAACCCGGAGGATCAGAGTGCTAAGGACTTAGTTTATCTCTAAACTTAGTTTATCAGACACTTGAACACCACCACATCAGGTGGTCCTTCAGGCTTTGTATAGCTTTGCTTCACCTGCAGTTTCTTCAGAGGGATGGGCGACAATACTGTCTGAACCTTGGTATCAGTGTGTGTTTCCAGAATCATCACCTAGGCCATTGTTTGGAATGGGGAACCTCAGGCCCTGTCCAGGCTGCAAAAACAGAACTGGATTCATTTTAACAAGAACTCTAGGAGAAGAGGGTCACTTTAGAGGATGGATTCATGTTCTCCATGTTCCATGGAGGGCATGTGGGAAGATGGGGTGAGCTTCTACGTGTGCAATGCTGTCAGGTTATGACCGCTTGAGTAGAAGGTTCAAGAGTGTTGAGTGGTACCATTGGGAGAGCTTGGCTTTGCCGGGCAGGGACTGTAGAGCATCCTACATAACTTTGAATTTCATCATGAAGGCAGCATGGAGCTAATTAAAACCAATGAAAGATTTTAAACAGGAAATTCCTGATGAGGTTTTTGTTTAAGGTAGATGCCACTGACAGTGATGTGGGGGATGGAAGGAAGGACAAGGTAGGAATGAAGGAGGCTGGGCACGGGGAGGTATGCCCTCACTGGAATGGGGAGGGCTCCAAGAGGGAAGGTCTAGGTGGAGGAAGGAGCAACAGGGTACATTACTACACGACTATTCACATTTCCCTTGAATTCCTTTTTACAAATCTACCACATGTCACTGGAAGAAGAAAAGCAATCAAGCAACAAACAGAAGCCCAGACTCTCAAACACCTAGGCTTTGATTAAAGTTTAAGAACACATGATGAGGAGAAAGATACAGGTGTAATTACAAATTACAGAAGCAAGGAAGGCTGAATGAAAAGGTTCATTATTTTCATTATTTTACTGTTTTTTATGCAACTCCAAATTGTCCAAGAGACTTTTTTTTTTTTCTCACAGGGTCTCACTATGTATCCCTGGCTATCCTAGAAGTCCCTATGTAAATCAGGTTGGCTTCGCCATCAGAGAGATCTACCTGCCTCTGCCTTCCGAACACTAAAAGTTTCTGCTATACTTTTAAAGTATATGTATGTATGTATATATATGTTGGTGTGGTTAGAATAAAAATGGCCCCCATTGTACCATAAGGAGTGGTGCTATTAGGAGGTGTCGCCTTGTTGGAGTAGGTGTGGTCTTGTTGGAGGAAGTGTGTCACTGAGGGTGGGCTTTGAGGTTTCAGAAGCTTAAGCCAGGCCTAGTAGCTCACTTTCTCTTCTGCTGCCTGTGGATCCACCTGTCATTGCAAACTTGAAGCTACTTCTCCAGCACCCCGTCTGCCTGAGTGCCACCATGCTTCCTGACATGACGATAACAGACTAAACCTCCGAACTGTAAGCCAGCCCCAATTAGATGTTTTCCATAAAGAGTTGCGGTGGTCATGGTGTCTCTTCACAGTGATAAAAACCTAATTAAGACAGCTGGCTATCACAGGGGACTCAAGCACAAAAAGAGCATACATGTACATATCAGGAATCATTTTTTCCTGCTTCTGACTGCCCAGGATTTCAAACATGGTTCTTCCCAACACCCCCAAAATAAGCTCTCCTTTTTATATTTCTTTGAAGTGCTCATCATTTCAAAAGCACATTCTTTGTACCTGCTCTCTTGATCGATAACATATGTAATAGAATTGGAGTCCTGGACTCCTTTTCTTGAAAAACAGAGAGAACTGTCCCAGTTTGTGGTCTGAAAATACAGACATGGTTAGTTCTATTTTACCCATTCATTCAGTGAGAAAATAGTGAATCTAGTAATTTCTCTTCCATGCTTTAGATTTTAATCAGTAATAAAGTATGCACAGAAGGTATAGTGCTGTGATAGCTGAGTGTTGGCGAAGATGAAGTGCGTGGTCCTGAGAAATATTTGAGCAGAAGCAGCCATGGATTAAACTTCTTGCTTCCCCCCCGCCCCCCCAAACTCTGCTGCCAGCCCTACCCACTATGTGCTTCGGAATACTCTCTCCTCCTCTAGGATTTTACTCTGGCAGACATGAATGCCTGGGTGTCACACAGCTCCATATTTAATCTCCTAATTTGCCTCTCTGGCTTGGTCCTTTCTGATGTCTCCTTGACAGCACTAATCTGGCCTTCACAGCCCCCCCCACTCCATTACTTGGCCTTCTCAATTGAATTCCTTAGCTTTGGAAATGCAACGGTCTGACAGCAGTCAACGCTTCCGAGAATGAAAACACGCTGCTCGGCGTGGATGGCCCCATGCCACGTCGCAGTTCGGCTGCGTTACTAATGCAAACTGCTCAACTCAGCAACTCGGAGAAAGCTGAGTGTACCCATGTGACTGCAATTCTGGATACAAACGGGTAGACACTGAGACCCAAGCCAGGACGGCTGGGTCTGTGGCAGCAGAGCTAAGCACTTCCTACCAGGACATCCTGAAATACAAGTTTCTCTTCCAGTGATCATGAATTGAAACAGCGTGTTTGGTAGAATGGGTGGGCAACACTGGGAATCCACATTCTCTTCTACTTAGTTTTTCCACTTACAGGACACTCTGTAGTTAGTTGTTGCGCATGAAGAGAGTCAAACTAACAGTGTTTATGAGACAAAGCCCGATACATTTAATCTGTATTTTGGGGAATGACTAAGAATGCTCTGGTGAACTCACACCAAGGGTAGAAGGCGACTATGTATGCGGAAGTGAAAAAACACAGGAAAGCTTGGTGGGGCCTTTACTTAGCAAAGTACGTGTGTTCCGTACTGTCCAGCATCCTCTTTTCTCTGACGAGGACAGCTGCTCTTTTATTTTACTGTATTTTCCCTTGTCCTGTTACTTTATTTTGCAACAGTTCTTCAAATGTCCTTCCAACCACACTGGCCTTATCTGGTCACTCTAACATCAACATCATAGTGTCTTCATCACTACATAGAGCACAGGACTCACAAGAGAAGTCAAATAGTATGATAATGCTTATATGTACTATATGTAACACACACACCATTTCTGAAAGGGCATACATGAGACAGCTTAACAGTAATTATCTCTGATGAAAGGGATGACTATGGATGTGCAAAGACTTGGCTTCTCTGTCACTTCTTTTTTAAGAACACATATGACTGTTAGAAGGTGAAAATGAGCCAGGTGGTGGTGGCAGCGCATGCTTCTAATCCCAGCACTTGGGAGGCAGAGGCAAGTGGATCTCTGTGAGTTCGAGGCCAGCCTGGTCTGCATACAGAGTGAGTTCCAGCACAGCTAGGCCTACACAGTGAAGTCCTGTTTCAAAAACAAACAAACCCCAAAAAGGCAAAGACAAATTTTAAGTAAGTGAATAATTCTACATAAATACAGAAACCTATCAAGGGGCAATCATACTACTCCTTTAGATTCAGGTGCCCTAATAAGAACCCGAAAGAAACATGGCCCTGTGGCCATTCCTCAGACCAGATGCTTGCTTGTGTGGCCCCCCACTGTGCCCTCACTAGGGGAATGTGTTTCTGAGCCCTAAAGTACTTAAACTGGTGGCCCCTGAAGTTTATGCCTTTGGGATGGCAGGGACAGCCTTCTCTCGGAAGTCTGCTGAAGTCCTCAGGGCTCGCTGCCTTTCTATTCCTGCTAAGAACAAAAATGCCTGGCTTTCTACTTGCTGCCCCTCTGGCCTGGGTTCCCACTCATCTCTTGCATTCCTTTCGTGGGCAGCTCAGACTCCACCTGTGACGTTAACTCAGCATGCCTATGGGTTCCCTGAAGATCTGCTGAGAGGCATACAGGTCTTACTTCTCTACGGAGAGGTCAGGTGCAGGACTTCTGCATGCACTAGGAGGAGGGGCAATTGCAAGAACAAGTGGACATGCCCAAGGAGCAGCTGCAACTCTCCTGGGAGAGCTAGGCTTCAGGAGAAAGTCCCAACTTCCAGTAGTGAGACAAATAAGGATCTATGCATTCCTACCTTTCTACCTCCCCCCCCCCCCCACACACACATACACAGTCTCCATCTGCTGTCACTTCCTCACATACACCCATACTCCAAGCTTCTCCAATTACTTGCCTTCCTGGTATGCTCAGGCATTCTTCTACCACAACAATTGGTACCAACTGTGGCTCAAAATGCAATTAACCATTCATTTTCTCCTTCCTTTGCATTCTGATTTAATGGTGTTTGACTCTAAGTAGCTTCTCCCATAGAGAAGTAAAATGGATTCCAGCAGGACATTTGGAGGAGGGGCAGAGGCCAGAGACATCACACAGACCTATGGGATGATTCTGTGTTTTCCCCTACTCAATTTTCAGTGGGGTGGTACTGTGAGTCAGTGTAAACGTCCTAGCCCACATTATAAACAACAATGCATATTTGTCTTCCTTACGTGTAGGGAAAAGATCTATTTTTTTCACAGAAAAAAAGAGTAATGTGGTTCAATATTTAATTTTTGTATTTTCAAGCAGAAGATGATATTTACTTTGCTTTTCCTAGTCTCGTGTGTGCATTCAGGGCTGTCTGCAATTACCTGCATTTTTGGCCTTCTAGTTTAATTGGGCATTATCCTACACTACTCAAACTACCTCTTAGATTACACCTTGATTTACTACTTAGCTCTTGGGTATGAGAAAATAATTTAAAAGCTGCAAAGAATTAACAACGGTAGAGTAATTTATATAACATAGAAGCAGGAAAATAGATCAGTCTCATTTACAGAAAGCATGAGCCTAGGTGCTTGAAATTCTCTGCCTAGCAAGCGTTAGGAGACGATACAAGCAGCTGCTTGACTGGCATGTTGTGATCTGGCTACTTAATGTACGTCACCTTGGTTTCAAATATAGTGAAACATGACACATCCCCATAGTTAAAGGCACTGCGTTGTTTTCAGCTCTTACACATTTGGAGGGGAAATATCCCATTATGCCTGAAAGCAGGTGAACAGCTAGAGATGGTGGTTTACTCACTAAGTAAATTAAAGTTGGGCCTATTGGAATCTTTTCACTCGCTCCTCTGATGAAATGAGAATCTGACAGTCGACTCAAGGGAGTTGACTGTGCTGGAAGAAGCTCCATAAATCATGCTCAACCAGTGTCCTTTAAGCTCACAGCATGAGCCAGGATGGCGGTGGCGGCTTCTTAAACAATGGAGTAAAATGTTGAGTTGCCTTTTATGAAGTGGTCAAGCGGCACATTTCTTGACTGCCACGTGAAGGGAAGGGATGGCTCTCCTTTCATGCTGCCACTCACATGTTGGCGCCCACAGCTTATCTTGAGAGGCAGAGATCCGTCTCTTTCCGCCTAAAGCTAACATTTCCAAGTTTGAACCCATAGGTCCTTTTTCTTCCATCACATCTCTTTATAATAATAAAGGAGGCTAAATGTAAAGGCGGGAGGCAATGCTTCACGTCAGCAGTGGTCAAAGACATGCTAAAAATGAGATTCATACACTGGCCTATCAAACTGGCAATGATTTGAAAAAGCTACACAATGCTCACTGGGTAGAGTTGTCAACTCCGATGGGAGAGCGGCAAAACAAACGGCTACCTTTCACAGGGAGAATGTGACATTTCAAAGCCTGAGCATAGATCACACTTACTAGGCAGGTGTGGGGACTTCACATCTGGAGTCCCAGCACTTGGGAAGCTGAGGTATTGGGAAGCTCAGTTAGAGTCCAGCCTGAGCTACATAGTGAGTTCCAGGTCAGCCTGGGTGATACAAGGAGGCCCTGTGACAAGCCAAACAAAACCAAAACCAAGCCAAAACCCTCCAACCTCCCCAAACACACCTAAACACGCTTGTACGCGTGCTCGCGCGCGCGCGCACACACACACACACACACACACACACCCACTCACTCTTCCTTGGTCAGAGAACTACTTTCTAAGGAAGGTAACTGAAGAACTCAACAAAGCTTTAGCAAAAAAGATGTTACAACCGAGTTGTGACTTGTAATAGAGAAAAAGTGTCCAACACCAGGGTACCAGCTAAAGAAATTATGGAATGATCATATGAAACGACCTAAAGTGGTCCAAACCAATGCTGAAAACATGTTTGAGACAGCAAGTGTGGTATGACTAAAATACTACAGGCTTTGTATGCAGATACATATATGGACATGAAAATCATTCTGGAAATACACCCCCCCCCAATTAACCTTGCTTATCTCTGTGTGGTCAATTTTATGGTGATTTCAAGTTTTCTAATTATTTTCATTTTCAGATTTTCCACAGCAAGTGTGTGTGTGTGTGTGTGTGTGTGTGTGTGTGTGTGTGTGACAAAGAAAGCTACTTCTAATTTAAACAGACCACGAATATATCTGGGAGGCTAAGCTGGTGATGATGTATTATTACATGCTCCAGGACGCCGTTTGCCTTCAGCTTTAGTGCCCAGCTTTTAGCTGAGCATCTTGTCCACTGAGAATCAAGAGAGACCCTCTCCACGTTCCTTGCTCATGATCAAGGCTATTCTGAGTCTGACCCTCAGATGCAAGTGAAAATATCATATGGGACCTTCAGAGACTTCCAGTGAAGCGCACAGGCTCACCCATCCTTCTCCCTCTTTTTCCTTTTTATACGGCTGCCACAGAATTCTGTGACAGGAGAGTCAGATACTCAGGATGGTGAAGAATCCCTCACTTAATGGCTTTTTGTTTCGTTTTGTTTTTTGTTTTTTCAAGATAGAGTTTCTCTATGTAACAGCTCTGATGTTCTGGAACTTACTCTGTAAACCAGGCTGGCCTCGAACTCAGAGATCCACCTGCCTCTGCCTCCTGAGTGCTGGGATTAAAGGTGTCCACCACTGTTGCCCAGCTCACTTAAGGGCATCTCAATAAAGTAGTTGTTCAGGAAAAGAAAATACTTGGAGTATCATAAAGACATACTTTCACATCTATTTACAGTAGCATGTTGAATTTCTATGACTTCTAGATGGTTTTTCATAAAAAAATTGTTTCTGATAAAAATTGTTTCTGCAATAAGCTAGACAGACATAGACTTAAATGTTGATACCATCAGTGTTGGGAATCATAGCTCGATGTATTTGTCTTAGTTTGCTTCCCTGGTGCTGTGATAAAACACTATGACCCAAACAACTTGGGGAGGAGAAGGTTTATTTCATCTTAAACTTCTAGGTAACAGTTCAACACTAGGGAAGTCAGCAGAGGAACTCAGGGCAGGAACCTGGAGGTAGGAACTGAAGCCAAGACAATAGGGAATACTGTTTACTATCTTGTTTCCAAGCTCACCTTTCTTATTCAACTACTGTCTTACTCAGCTCAGGCCCAAGTGAATGGGGATGGTGCTGTCCACAGTGGGCTGTGGTTTGAAAAATAAAATGGCCACATAGTGGTGGTCTGAAAAAAAAAATGGCCCCCAAAGGGAGTGGCACTATTAGGAGGTGTGTGGCTTTGTTAGAGGAAGTGTGTGCCACTGTGGAGGTGGGCTTTGAGGTCTCATATATATATATTCAAGCCATGCCCAGTGTCTCAGCTCACTTCCTGTTGCCTGTGAGTCAGGATGTAAGGACTCTCAGCTCCTTCTCTAGCACCATGCTGCCTTGCTTCCTGCCATGATGGTAATGTATTAAACTTCTGAACTATAAGTAAGCCACCACAATTAAATGTTTTCCTTTATAAGAGTTGCCCTGTTTGCCAGGCGGTCGTGGTGGCACACACCTTTAATCCCAGCACTCAGGAGGCAGAGGCAGGAGGATCTCCGTGAGTGTGAGGCTAGCCAGAGCTGTTATATAGAGAAACCCTGTCTTGAAACACAAACAAACAAAAAAAGAGTGGCAGTGGTGTGGTCATGGTGTCTCTTCACAGCAACAGAAACCCTAAGAGACACACCAATCAGCAATCAAGAAAATGCCACAAAGATAGGCAGCCCCTCCGGCCAATCTGATGGAGGCGTTTCCTCAGTTCAGCCTCTCCTTCCACGTGACACTTGTGTGTGTAATCTAACAAATAAGTGTCTGTGCTGGAGACTGAACCTAGCCCCTCATATAGATAGGCAAAGTTTCTACCATCAACCTATTTCCCAGGCTTGTAATTCTTAATTCTATAAAAGTAACCCATCAAATGAATATGAATGATTATTTTTACATCAATGCAAATGTGGCCTATTAAAAGTGTGGAGGAGCTCAGTAAATAAATTCAGGGAGAAGGGATCCATTGCTAAATGAAAGTTCTTCATTTGGAATGCCTTGCTTAAAGAATTTTTATCAAATGAGTATTTCTTTGAAGTAATGTGTGACCTTGCTCAGAAACAAACTGTATTGAATTGTAAAGCAGTCAATACATGGACAGGCAACAGAGTCATTTCTGTAGCGCTGGCTCACACAGCTCTGGAATGAAGACAAACAGTGTAATTTGTACGCTGTCAGGAGATAGCGTGATCTATTACTCCCTTTCAGGGGTGTGGGACTTATTCTCTGAGATTTCATCGTCAAGTGGCTAATTAGCAGCACAGAGTGTGGGGACGCTTGGAGGATTTCAACTTTGATGATGATGAGAACTTCATTTTGTTAGAATTCCTTCTGCAAAGCACTCCCCATGTTTTCAGTGATCATAACATTAACATTACGGGCAATAAAAGAACAGCGTTAATTCTTCTCATGGCCTCACGTGAGATAGAGCAGATGTGGAAGTGTCCAGAGTAAGGAAACAGAAGAAAGTTTTAAGAGAAGTGTCCTCTTTTTAGTTTCCTTTTATTTTCTTTATCAATGGAAATGTGCATGTTTTTATCTCTGTAGGATTCTTTCCTCCCCACATTCCACAAGCCCAGAGAAACTCGCTGGAACTCCTACAAAACCCTCTCCTGCTACCATATTAGGAAAGAAAATGTGTAGCAGAAACCCAGGGCCAAGTCGAGATAATCAACAGGGAATGTCTATGCCTTCCGGCCAAATGAGTAGCGAAAAATGATCAAGGCAGAAAAATAAATAATAAAACTGAGCCTTGGCTTTAGCCTATGGTCTCGTTAGCTATCCCACTCTAATAAGGATGCTCTGGAAATTTCTACACCTCTTTGCCATTGAGGCATAAGAATTTAGTATGACAAATTTTACTATGGATTCATCTCACTCTGGGTTAAAAGTAGACCAAAACAAAATTATGTACCTCTGCCTTATTAAGAACATAAACATTTTGGTATGGTTGCATGCCTCATAAATCGACCTTGATACTAAACTGATTCTGCAATAAATAAATAAATTTTGGACTTTTTTTTTCCCAGGGCTAAGCATAGAACCCAGGGCCTCATACCTCCTAAGCAAGAACTCTACCACTGAGCTACATTCTATTCTTAACTTTTGAAAAGGTTGTGGTAACTGTCCACCAGTCACTGGGAAACTTTCTGGTTACATTGTTTTCGCTACAAGTGAAATTGGTTAAGATTAATTATAGTTTTATTTTTTCATGCATGGCAGTCGATCTATCACATACTTGGCAAGAAATAAGTTTTTAATTAATACATGTGCCAAATCAATAGATGTTTGAACATAACAACTCTGGACTCTGAGCAAGGCATAAGATGGGGGTTATATACTGAAGGCTGAGCAATTATCGAGTGGATGAAATAGACTATTGTGGAACTAACTGCCCGCCTTATTAAGACTGTAATGATCACACCTGAGGGTGTGATGGTGTAATGATGAGAAGTTTGACCTTGCAGCCACATTCTGGAAGTCTGAAAGGAGGCAGAGGTAAGAAATGAGATCAGAGAAGAGAGGTTTCATAAATCAAGACAACAGATGACAGGAGCAGGGGGAAGTGCATAATTGTAGACCAAAAACGAAGCAAAAAATGTAAAGCCATTACAAAGTCATTTGTGTGCCTTAACTCGCTGGCAAATTATAATTATCAGAGAAATAATAGATCCAGGCTTCAACTACTTCTGGCCTTATAACAGAGAGCAAAAGAAAAAGAATGTGAACGAATTTGAGAGGCAGGGTAACATTCAACAGGTGATTTGAAATCAGGTATCTTGGCATGTTTTTGGACTCTTTGTTTATGAAGAGGCTAGGATTCAATATCCCCTAATCTACAGGAGAGCTTGGCTGAGTCCCCTTGGTAAGTGTCAGTGAGGGCGTGGACTGGCTCTGATGTCCTTGCTCTTTCTAGTTAAAACCCATCCATGCCAGCCCTCCTGAAGCCCTGTCTGTTGATGCTCCGAGGGCTCTTCCTTTCCTCTGCAGGAAGGACTGGGTAACAGCACCACAGCTCATTCATTTGCTCGGTCAGCTTTCAATCCGTGCAACTTGGGAATTTTCCACAGTTGCTCATTGAGGATGGCTGACCTCAGGCATGTCATGCACTTTGGCTTTCGAATGGCAAACTGCGGCCCAGAATCCACAGTTGATGGCAAGTGCCTCCTGTCAGCAGGGCTAGCTAGGGAAGGGTGCTCAATCCCTGGCTGCTGCTGCCACCTCCTGTTCAGAAAGGCTCACCTTGAACTGCCCTTCTACACACTGCTTTGAATTCAAGTGTCCTTAGCCAGGCTCAAAGGATTTCAGCTGAGAAGAATATTCTCCACGGATTAGAGGTTCCCTACCCAGTCTCTTCTGGAAGCAACAACCGTGAGAAGACAGTGTGAACTGGACTGAGGCAGTGACACTATTGTTTGCAGGAGGAGGGCCCTGTAAGAGGAGGTCACAATAGAGTAGTTATGTGGCCAGAGAAGAAAGAAGAGTATGCCATGTGTGCACTCTGAGTATGTTAAACAATAGCAAACATTTCCTCTCTGAGTGTAAGTTATCAGAGAAAAACAGATCTTATCTCACTTTAGGATGAGCCATTGGAGGAGCTTGGATGTACCTCGGCATAGGAAATTCTGTGCTGTCCATAGATTAGAGCCATCTAACACATGAGGTTCACAATATGGATGGCAGTGGTCTACAAAGAAGACAGTATCTCCCAAGGCTAGTGTTTTCATTTCGGAGTGTACGACGGTGGCGCCATCTTGATGATATGTCAAAGGAGGGTCAGTAGTGTAACACTCAAGCTTCCCGCTGCTTTCCTGCTTCTCAGGCCACTGGACTGGGTCTGGGAGTGGGGCAGAGGGGTGGCAGCACTGCCACTTGGTGCTGAAGAGCCACAGGGGGTGACTGTGTCCTGCCCCTTCCATCATCAAATCCCCTCTGTGTTTGGTGACATCTTTTCTTCTCAGAACCCTAAGAGGTTTTTCTTATGAACCTGTTTTCCTCTCAACATAGCTCATGGCGCTAAATTTAACTTTGTTTTTCGCTCTCTATTAATGGGGGAAGTACACAGAAAATAATGAGCCACAAGTCCGAATCACTTTGAGGGGAATTCCAGAGATAAATCTAGAGAAAACAGTGACTCACAGAAGAGTTACAGAAGAATACAGATCATGTGACTGCTTGCTGGGGCCTGTGGAAAGCCCCACTGCAGGTCACCTCAGTGCATTCTCTCCCTATGAAGAGCATATCACCACCCTCTTTAGCACCTGAGGAGACTGAGGCTCAGGGCCAGCAATTCATCCCTCCAGAGCAGTGGTTCTCAACCTTTCCGATGCTGTGACCCGTTAACACAGCTCCCTCATGTGTGGGGACCCCCACCCATAACATCATTTTTGTTGCTACTTCATAAGTATAATTTTGCTACTGTCATGAATCGGAACGTCAATATCTGTGTTTTCCATGGTCTTAGGCCGACCCACTGGTTGAGAACTGCTGTTCTAAGCTTTTATGACTCCCATAATAATGTGCATTTGCATCGGCACCATAAAACATGACAGTCACAAAAATAGCAAGATCCTACATGTGCAGGCCACTTTCAAAGTTGAGCACACTTTCTTTACAGAGCTTTGGAGAGAGAGGCAGTATTTGTGCTAAGCATCTTCCAGAAGAGGGCAGAGAGAACTGAGGTTGTAAGATTCTGACTCTGACGCCAAGGTAAATGCATGAAACAGGGGAGACCAGACTTGGTGAGATTGAACTGGTCAGTGATTCTTTTCTACATCTCGGTTTCTTCCATCATGGGGACAAGGCATGAAGAAGCGTGAAGGAGCCACAGCACCAGAACGGGTCCTCATTTTATCCCTTGGTCCTGAGTGAACCCTTCCAACGCAAGTTCTGTCTCATTTCTCCCGCTGCCGAATCGCCCATGAATGGATAGTACCTTTGGATGCTCCAGAGAACACACAGGATAAGGTGGAAGTCAGGCTGTGCAATAACACTGGACGGAAGAGATACACACAAACCCTTAGTATTCTCTTGCCAGATCTATCTACCTCAGAACTGGAGGGTGGGGGCTGCTCCAGGCTTCACGGTTGGATTCTGAGTTATCTGCAACGTGGTGCCGCCTTGACTCAAATTCATGCATTTTACCCTCAATTTGGGGAGGCCAGGAATCTGTGAGGGGTTAGAAATCTGGCAAATTCCTGTTTCAGGCTGGAGATAGAAGAGATGATAGGATATGACTTTAATGAATCTGTCTTGTGTTTCCCACACACAGATATATTCAGCTCTTTTATTTTAGTTAAGTTAACTGACATTTAAACTATAAGTCTGACTTAAAAAAAAAAAAGTTGCCTACTGAAGAATGCAAACATCCCATCCCATGGAATCATGGAATATGTATTCCTGACAACTTGGCAGTTCTGGAATGGAAAATTCTTATGGTAAGAAAATACTTTGGGGAGGGCTGGAGAGATGGCTCAATGGCTAAGAGCACTAGCTGTTCTTCTAGAGGTCTTGAGTTCAATTCCCAGCAACTACATGGTGGCTCACAACCATCTGTAATGAGATCTGGCGCCCTCTTCTGGCCTGCATGCATACATGCAGACAAAACACTGTATACATAATGAATAAATAAATCTTTAAAAAAAAAAAAAGAAAAGAAAATACTTTGGGTTCTGTGAACTCTTATGATTTTGGAGAAAAAAAAAATTACCGCCATGTCTTCCTCATACAAGAAGAGACTGGAGATTTCATCTGAATGAGAAGAAAAATAAAAAAAACTCACACCAAATGCCTTCTATTCCTTAAGAAACTAGTGACAAACAGTCCCTTTATTTAAAAATGACAGCGTGCAGCTTCCACAAATGGGGCCACTCTTGTTCATGTGGCGAGCGGCAAACATCAACTTCTCAATCGATGGCCTGCTGGTATAACTGCTCAGTCCGAGAATGCTCTCCGTTCCATGTGGACCCAGTTAAATAGTGTACCTGGCAAGCACTTCTGGAGCGTCATTCACATCAGGCCTGCCCCAGTGTATTAATCTCACGGTTGTCATTCTGTGACGGAATGACCTAAAGGAGACGTATTCAGATTCAGGCCCACTGGGAAGGGTTCGCTGACAATCTTCCTCTTGATTACTGATAGAAAAAACTAGGTTCCACACATAATAATCTTTCCTCCTGGACCACTGGAAAATTCTTTATCCATAATTTACATAAGTGATTATGCATGTCAGCTCCAGGTGCATTGTGCAGTATCGTCTAGCATGTTACATGCTCAGAACGGGGTGGGACAAGTGACTCAAGCTTCCTGAACCTAAGCTCCATGTTTAGTGGCATGGACCTGCATCACCAGCTAGCATATGTGCTTTAAGTGACACTGAATTCTTTTTTCTGTTTTTGTTTTTCAAGACAGGGTTTCTCTGTGTAGCTTTACGCCTTTCCTGGAACTGACTCTGTAGCCCAGGCTGGCCTGGAACTCACAGAGATCCACCTGGCTCTGCCTCCCAAGTGCTGGGATTAAAGGCGTTCGTTCGCCACCACGCCATCACCGCTCGGTGACACTGATTTCTTTAGCTAAGTTGATACTTTGTGTCCTTGTTTGCAGATCTGACCATCCACCAAGGCTTGGAAATGCCCACAGCAAATGAGAACTTTTTGTTCCTAATACTTGAGGTTCCCAAACAGCATGGGGGGTGGTGGGGACTGGCTTGTGTATTGGCTGTTTAAAGGTTAATGTTGTGAGGCGGAATCAGGTGTTTGGAGGCATGGGATAAAACTGACTATTGCTCAAAAGAGGCCACGCGAAAATTCTCTGTGTAGGTGTTTTTATTTTTAAAGAGAGTAGAAAGAATTTTACTAAGTTCAACCATTAGGATTTAGTTTTCCTGTTCATGGGAGTTGTATAAGTTAATTGAGGCCTCCAAGCAGACAGACAGCCATCAGCCTGTTCTAGTATTCAATAAATTAGCTCTCTTGGATACCCATGGTTCTTTTAGACAGTGACGTCTGTATTCAGGCACCAAGTGCCTTTGCAATACTGTTATGATACCAAGTCTTAGAAATGTGGCATCATTTCTATCGTATGGGGAAAATGGATGGGAGGCCCATTTAGAAAGCACGATTCAGCACAGTATGTTTAGTGAAAATACATGGTTTAAACAATGTTTACACAAGCACGTTGGACATTCTCTCAGGTGGCACCCTTCTTGTAACACAGCAGCTGCTGTGGGAGTTGCTCTCCCAAGTTAGCCTTCACTGGGATCACAGGCAGGGCTGATTAGCCAGATTGCCTGGCCTCACCTATGCGTTCACCACGTTGGGCATGGGAGCTGAGAAACCTCTTTCCTAACATTTCTCAGGTGATTCTGTTCTTGGTGCTCACTGGTGCGACCTTTTCAGAATCTCTGCTCTGAGAAGTTAGTTTATTTACCAACCTCTTCTATCTCCCTTTCTCCATATCAAAACCCATGAAGATAGCTTAGGGTTGAATCATGTACCTTTTCCCATCTGAATGTTGAAATTCTAACTTCTAGTAGCCCAAAATGCGACTGTTTTTGGAGATGGAGTCTCTAAAGATGTGGTTAATAAAAATAGAGGCCTTAGATAGGCTTCATCCAATCAGTTAAATACTTTAAGGCTGGCTTCGTCCAGGAGAGCGAGTCCTGCTAGCAGATTGCCTTTGGGCTGAACACGGACTCTTCCCTGGGTCTCTAACACGCTGAGAGTGCTCTGTAAATGTCGGGGTTGCCTTCCACCATAGCTGAACGATCCAACTCCTTAAGGTAAACTCTCCACTTCTCTACTCTCTCTTTCTACAAGTATTCTATTGGTTCTGTTTCTTGGGAGACTCCTAACTCATAAACATTATGTTCAGGTTCTGGTGGAAGCATTTTCTTATGACCCCCCCCCCCCAAAAAAAAACCCCAAGTATTGGGAAAAGTAATCCCATAAGGTTGTCTTTCCTCATACTTTCATGTCATTTAATGACTCCATAATCGTTCATTCAAATATGCTGGATATTTGCAGCATGTGGGGACTGCCCTTTCCTCAAGAAGGGCAGCCCCGGACAGGCTCTTTGTCACTGGGTCTATGCCTTAATTGATTTTTTAAAGTAGGGTTGTTTGTCACATTGTATCTCAAGTATATAGCTGTTAATCCAGAGCGGGTTTTAACCAGCTGAATTAATCCAGACCCTTAACCTCCTGGGAGTCGCGGGGCATTTCCCGGGTGGGTTTTGATTACCGAGTTCTTCACAAGCGTCAGTCTGGATGGCCATGGTGTCTTACTATCTTCATTTTGCTTCTCCCTAAGCCCTCCCTCACACACCAGGATTTAAGGAGCTTTCTCAGAGATCTCTACATCAAACCAGCTCCAGGGGAGTCGTGGGCTTTACTGAACTGCTTTTCATCTTTGTTGCTGCGTTTTCCTCGCCTCTGGTGTTGTTGTGATTGAACGGAGGGGGCTGTTTAGATTTGCACCACAGAGGAAACACCTGTGGGAGTTTCTCTCCTCGCCTGCCTGTCTTAGAGAGGTGTTTTTCCGGTGCACTGAAGAACTGAAACCAGACCCTTCATAATCTATCAATTCTCGATCTCTACTGTGAAAAAGTTTTGTTTGTTTTTTAAAATCACTTTGGAAACTTAGATTTTTTTTTTTCTTCTTGTAGTTCAAAGCTTGAACTTGAGGAGAGATTGGAAGATTGAGCAAGTTTCCATGGCAGCACCTGCTGGCCCGGTGGGACACAGCAGCTGTAGAAAGTAGCCGGTACTTCCTGCAAGATGAGCGGCCCTGCGAGGGTTGTGTGTCCACTGACGGAAAGGTATGGGGGAAACTGTTGTCCTCACTTGTGAAGGGGTGGAGTCTAGGCAGCCTCAACTCTGCTGGAAGAAGGTTGGAGGAGGGTCTGAGGTTCTATAAGTGCTGGAGTATGCTATGACATGTCCCATCTACAAAGCCAGGGAATGATGCCTTCTTAGCGGTCCTTCTTCCTAACAAGTTCACTCATTAACATTTGTTTCTAATAGCTTCCTTTCATGTGGTAGTTGCTTACTGACCAACAAAAGGAATTGAGGAGACATTTATTCTAGACCGGAAGAGGCAAACCTGAGCTTTATCACTGCTGCTACGCAGGGGCACACATGACTGATTGCAGGAATACTGAGCATGATAGGAACATTATGCCCATCCTCACTTCATACATATGAAGGTGGACTCACCTGACTTTAGTGTATATATATTAGAGTATATACACACATATATCCTAATATATGTATATATACATGTATATTCAATTTGGTCACCAGTATTCTATTGGCTTAAAAATATGGTTTATTCAAGGCCACATTGTTGGAGTCAGTACCCAGATGACTTAGTGTCTAGACAGCACGTGCCTCTCTGCAAGGAGAATCATCTTTTGTATCCATGGGGGGTTGGTTCCATGACTGTCGCCACCTGCAAATATCTAGACATGTTCAGATTCTCTATATAATATGCTCTGATATTTGCCTACAGTCTGTGCAATCCTCTTGGGTAACGTAAGTCATTTCTAGACGATTTTTAACACCAAACCCAATATAAACTATATACATGAACAGCTTAGGGATTATGGAATTATGGCAAGAGAACAGCTTTCATCACTTACAATACAGATGCAAAATTTCTTTGCTTACAAGTGTTCTGTCTGGGGATGCAAGATGTGTGCTTCAAAAGGACTGACTCTGTACAGTCTCTAAGTCTAGCTAGGACCGATTATTTGATTCTAAAAATTACTGTGGTTATTGTTGAAAGGGATGAATGGAAAGAAGATATTACATTTTTTGCTTCCATTATTTAAAGCTTGGGCACGGATCTCATGGGAATCAGATGCACTACAGACACCCCAGGGAACATGGCAATAGTGTAAGACAGCAGTTGGCGTGGAAGTAAACAGTCAATGCTCGCCTCTCAGTGATGTCCCTGGTTGTCAAGTGGCTGTCATTAAGCTGTGTCATATCAGGTGCTGTGTTCTGTTTAATGGCAAGGTTACCTGGAGCTAAGGCTCTTTGGCCAGAGGTGATTAGAATGGCCACAGATTCTGTAGCTCTGACTTCAGGTGCTCTACTTTCTTGCAAAAAGTCATAACTGGGACGCCATAGCAGGCTAGTGACGTAATCAAGGACATAATCCTTACAATAATAACCCTTGCTTCTCTATCTTTTGAAAAACGGAAACCCCCATCTAACATGTTTATCCTCTCACTCTATTTGGTGGGTTGAATAAAAATGGCCCCCATAACCCCATAGGGAGTGGCACTTTTAGAAGGCGTGGCCTTGGAGTAGGTGTGGCCTTGTTGGAGGAAGTGTGTCACTGGGAGTCGGGGGAATGGGCTTTGAGGTTTCAAAAGCCCAAGCCGGGCCTAGTGGCTCAGTGTCTCTTCCTGCTGCCTGCCAATCCAGATGTAGAGCTCCGAGCTATCTCTCCAGCACCATGTCTGCCTGCATGCCACCATGCTTCCTGGCATGATGATAATGGACTAAACCTCTGAACTGAAAGCCAGCCACGATTAAAAATTCTCCTTTATAAGAGTTGCCATGGTCATGGTGTCTCTTCACAGCAATAGAAGCCCTGACTAAGACACTCTGCGTTTGTGGGAGATGTCATGGAGTATGGTTGACAGGGAGGCTAATGCCACAACATGCAGAGGCTGGAAGTTTGAGGAGGACGGGTGTAGTTGGTGAAGTAGCCTCCTATGGGCTCAGAATTGTGCTTTGATTCTGTACATACATTACCTCTTCAGACCCATGTAATACAGCTAGGCGGGGCAGATACTATTTATTATCTTTGTTTTGCTGGAGAAAACTGTGGCTCAACACAGTAATTTATCTCAGGCCTTTGTGCTTTTTTTCTGTGATGTCATGCTAGATCCAAAAATGTAAAGGATAATTCTGGAACAGAGGAGTGAGTGGAGAGAGAACTTTTCATCTGATGGATGGAGTATGACTAACGTATTTTTACGGGGAAACTGGGGCTCCACTAGTAGGCTGAAAGTGTTGGGAAGCTCGGCTCCAGCCTCACTCTTCCCATTCCAGACCCCACCCCTCAGAAAGCCCGCCGAGGGTTGGCTTCCCTGGACTGTTCAAAGACCATGCCTACAGGGTATTTAAGACCCGCCCCGTAGACTTGCCTCGTGGTTTCTCCTCTTTCCCTGGGACCACCCAGGAATGCTTTGCTCAGATTAAACCTGGACTTATTAATTTGGCCTGATCTGATGGAGAAACCCGATACTGGGGGGTATGAAAACTTTTCAGAAAGGGACTAGGTATATTCCAACCATCTGGGATGGAGAGTAGGGTCAGGTGAAGTCTTGGTTATTACTGGATTCACTTTGCTTTGTAGAGTAGAAGTGCACATCAGGATAGGTAAAGATCCACAGGGGCTCTCTCTCAACCTCCACGTGATTCTGTGGATGGCCCCAATCAGCTTGTAACTTTGACTTTCAAGAAAACCAGGCAACAGAAATCTCCTTTGGTTACATCCGCAACATCAGCACCAGCTGGAGACTTGGTAGGTCCGCAAATACCTGGATGGGTACCACCCAGACCTCAGGAGGTGGGCTCAGCAACTTGTAGCTTTTGCAAAGCCACCTGCTGACTGTGGCACTCCACAAGTTTGAGGGCCATTTGTTTACCCTGTAATAGGACAACATGGGAATTTAAATTTCCTTCCTCATTTGTATGTACAGAAGTAACTTTAAAAACAAACCCAGTCAGACGCAGTTATCAAATGTACTTCATAGGAAGTCATGTAGTCTACTTTCTTTCCTGGTTTGTTATGGACTAGGAGAGAAATGTAATTGCATAGACAGTTCCTAGTTAAAACAAAGGCAATGTAGTTTTTATGTTTTCCCTTTTTGGCAATCTATCTGAACACTTTGGACTAAAACTTAGTATAACATCTAAACAACAGAAATATCACATCTGAATCTTTAACTTTTCCTTTTGTCACATTGTTTTCTTTGAGATTATCAGCTGAAGATAATGATTGAAAATTTCAAAAGGCAAGAGCAAAATTCAAATTACCACAATTTGTTACAATGTCATATGATTATCCACATTTAAGAATAAAGCATATCAAAACCTTGAAAACTTGAAAAGAACAAGGAAAAGATAAATATTCTTTCTCATCCTTGCCCTGTTCCATTCCCCCAAGAAAAGAGATGACATTGAAATAATAGGATTCGAAGACGGCAGGGCTTCAGAGGAGAGCAAACACGGTAACACTGGACCATGCATTAATGTCAACATTGGCTAATTAAGCAGGGAGGCAGAAGTGAGGACTGGCGATCACACGCCGCCCTTTGATCTACAGCACTGGCTGTCTGCATGGTCAGATTGAGTCGGACAGTGTAATGTGGAGGAGAGGTTAAGAGAAGAAGAGTGTTCAAGGAGTTGATGTTGCATAGAAAAGGAATTAATGTCGAACAGAAAATTGCTTTTTGGCCCCCAAGCTAAGTTTTCTTCTCTCTCCCATGCAAACTGTACTATTTGTAAAACATACTCCATATGTTAAGGCTTTACTGTCAAAAACAGCAATAAAAATGAGTCTTCCTGAAGACATCTACTAATTAAATAAATTTTGTTCATAAATGCTTTACTATTTGTTTCTTACTGATAAAACTTAAATGTACTAATTTGAATGAGCTAGTATGAATCACACTTTAAAAATCTATTAACTTTTGAGGCAGAGATACATAGTCTATCAAGTGTTTATTCAATAGCTATCCACTGTTTCCTTATTAACTTATTTTTCACCTATATAGGCATTAACACTCATGTTCCACATGTAAAAGTCTGGTCTGTGTCATCAAGGAAAATTAATGACTAGCTGTTTGACAGTACAGAAAGTTAAGAGATAAGCACAACTCAAAATAACTCAAAAGCTAATTTAAGACAGTGCTTATTTAAGAGCCAAATCAACTATAAACATAAGATATCAGGCTGGAAAGATGGTTCAGAGGTTAAGAGCACTGGCTGCTCTTCCAGAGGTCCTGAGTTCATTTCCCAGCAACCACATGGCAACTCACAACCATCTGTAATGAGATCTGGTGCCCTCTTCTGGTCTGCAGACAGAACACTGTATTCATAATAGATAAATAAATCTTAAAAACAAACAAAAAATAAGATAAACCAGGCATGGTGGCACATGCCTTTAATCTCAGCACTCAGGAGGTAGAGGCAGGCAGATCTTGTGAGTTCGAGGCCAGCTTGGTCTACAGAGTGAGTTCTAGGACAGCCAGGGCAGTTACACAGAGAAACCTTGTCTTGAAAAATCAAACCAACCAACCAACCAACCAACCAACCAACCAACCAACTAACCAACTAACCAACTAACCAACCAAACAAACAAACAAAATCCAAAAACATAGTAACTAGTGTGAACTCAGCATAGCTAATTCTTAGCAGTCTATATAAATTATGGAATTCTTTTTTCACAATGTTACAAAAGTTATTTGTTTTAGTAATTTTTTACTTGGAATATAAAATAACGGGTTCCATTACAATGTTTTCATGCATTGCATCGCTGTATTTTTTTCATGTTTATCTGCCCATGATCCTTCTTGTCCCTTCTCCTCGGTCCCACTGGTCCTCTCCCTCTCCCCAGATGGTCTCCCTTCTGTAGAGTAGGAAATTCATCCAGGGACACTTGAGCAAATCTCTCCCTTGGTTCAGAAAGGCCTAGCCTATGTTGTACCAAGGACTTTTCTTGCAGGTCAGTCTATCCTTGCCTTCTGGACTACTCTTTCTGGAATGTGTAAGTGAAAACCTTTTTCTATTTAGAGATTAGTAGGTTAGCATTTAGCTGTAAGTAGTAATCTATAATTAATTTTTTTAATGTCTGATCCAAAGGAAACTCCATTTCCTCAAATTCCAAAGGTAGAAAGGACAAATGGCCATCCACAGTGCCTATTAGCTGGCCTCCGGGCTCCCTCAGTATCACAACAAGTACCTGTTATAAATTTCAGGGTCCAGGCTAGCACCCTAGCTCTTCTCACCTCCTCCCCTACCCTTAACTTCCCCAGCTGGGGGGGGGGTAGGGGGTAGGGGGGCTTCCCTTGTGGTAGCGGCTCATCTCCTTATAACCCTGCTATTTTAGCTATGTTCTCTTTTTCCTTCTCTCTGTTTCTCTCCTGCCCATCTCTCCGCTCTCCCTCTCTAGATGCTCTTCTCTGTCTGCTCCGCTCCTGCATCTCTCTTGGCCGGGTCCAGTTGCTGGCTGTGTTCATACTACTTTCTCTGCTCTGGACTCTTCCAGATGCCTCAGGCTGTTCTCTCTCACACCAACGATAAAAGCCTTTCCCTTAACCATGCCTTGGAGTGCTCATGTCACCAACACCTAGCATGAGCATAACCCAGTCTAACTCACAAGATGCACGAAGTTCAATTTGTTTTGAAAAAAAGCCAGAGATTTTATTTCTACACGGGCATACAGAGTTCAGAGTTTTTAGTGGGACGCCATTATATAAACTTTATATAAACTCTGAAATTGGCAGCAGTTTGGATTAGGTCATCACATATTCCTAGAACTAGATGAAGACTGGTCTGAGTGCTGTGTGTATGTGCGTGTGTGCGCATGTGTGTGTGCATGTGTGTGTATGGGTGCGTGTGCATGTATGCCATGTGTGTGATGTGTGTGTATGCATGCGCCGGGTGTGTGTTTGTGCATCATGCATGTGCCATGTGTCTGCGTGTGTGATCAATGGAAAAAAAAAACACGGCTCTTACCTTAAGGAGAATAAGAGATAGTTTATTCTGGAGCCATTTTAAGTGCCCATGGGCCAGGAACACAGATTTAGGTTAGCCCAAATTCCATGTTCCAATGTGGAAGCAGTTACGTAGTTTTACAGAACAAATAAAGTTATAAATCAAGGCCAAGTTTAAAAATACATTGGTGGCTACGTCAGAAAGGCAGTTATAGCAAGATGGGGGGAAGCTTTCCCATAGGCCAAGATGCTATCTGATGACATACTTGACTTCTGGGTTAGTGGAAGCTAGTGGCCTGCTCAGTTAAGAGATTCCAAAGGCTTTATCTATTAGCCATAAGATCTTAGTTCAGACACAGAGGTGGGCAAGGAATGGCTGTTCCATAGTCTAGAATTAGCCCAAGATAAAGTGTAGCCTCTGGACCTGCACCATTCAGTTTTCTCCACAGGACTGCTGTTCTCATCAGTCAGTTTCTGCAGACACAGCTTCTCTTCAGGAGTTCTCGTCAGTGTGTATGCGTGTGTCTGTCCATGTCCATCTGTCCCTGTCCTCCTCCACTGTTCTCCACCTTATTTTTTAAGACAGTTTCTCACTGAGTCTAGTGCTCACCATTTCTAGACTGGCTGGCTAAAGTGCTGACAGGATCTATCTGCCTCTGTTCCTCCAGAACCGGGGTAACAGAGGTGTGTATGAGGGCTGGGGATCTGGATTCCGGTCCTTATACTTGCAGAGTAAACAATTACCAATGGAACTACACTGAGCCACGGCACGAGGCCCCATGCTTTAGAGAATGACAAAGAGAAACCATTACTCACTCCCCTGTGGAGCTGGAATATATATAAAAGGCCCCCTCCCCACAGCCTGCTGGCTGTACAGGAGCTGACTGCTGCTTGCCTATCAGAGGCTGGTCCTCTGGATTATCCAGTGGTGTCCCAGGTCTGGCCAAGTAAACGTTCAAGCTTTAAAGATAGTCTTTATTCATACAAAGTTTCTTTCCATTTCAAGAATCTTGGCACTCACATTTCTTATTTCTCGATATTCTTTCTATATATTTATTCCTCTTTTATTATAATCTGAGTAAAATATGTCTTACACATAGGCTAGGAGGAAATATTTTTGTGAGTCATGTGGGCTTACACTATCAAAATGTCTGATAAGGCCGGGTGGCAGTGGTGCACGTCTTTAATCCCAGCACTGGGGAGGCAGAGCCAGGTGGATCTCTGTGAGTTCGAGACCAGCCTGGTCTACAGAGCGAGATCTAGGACAGGCTCCAAAGCTACACAGAGAAACCCTGTCTTGAAAAACAAAAACAAACAAACAAAAAGTCTGATAAGTTTTGAGCTGCTTTACTCATCTACAACCAAACCATTCAGGGAAATCGCACACATCATTGAAACACATCTCTTCTAAAACCAGACCTCTTGTCCACTTCTCCCCCATGACTTAGTAGATGAATCTGTCTAATGTGTGTTATGTAGACAGTACCTTAAAATCATATGGGCACTGGAAAATTAAAAAAAAGGTTTTCAAACACTGGGCTTCTAATGTGATTCATCGACTTTAGTCTTTTCATAGTGATAATTATGGAAATAATTTGAGGTAGACAGGCTTTTCCATCTAATGACCAAGGATCCTTAACAGCAAACCAATTTTCTTATGTAGGTGTGTCATTACTACAATTTGCAGTCCTGATGTTGTGACATTTGAAAGATTAAAAAGAATAAAACTATCCTTTTAAGATTATAGACCTTGGTCTGATTAATTCTGTTAGGCATCACATTTTATCGATAGAAGCGGAAACAAGTTTCCATTACCATAAACCCAATAGACCAGTCCCTATCCTGATAGTTCACGGACCTATAAATGGACGAATTCTGTAACTGTGCCAACCTTTAAGATGAGACATGAGAATAAAGGGTGGGTCATGTGCCATGGACTTCTGATTGGTGTTGATCTTTGTGAGTATGGGTGGCTTCCTATCTTGATAGCGCATCATCCTGAAGTCTCTTTATACGCTGTCACAGCAATCTGCTTATCAGCTGCCAGCTCAGGGTAAGCCTGACATGCATTTGAGTTCCTGCCTGTAATTTTTACTAGCTGCCTTTTCAGTGTCTTCAATTTTCCTTCCTGGTAAAAGCAGTATTTCCATTTTAACAACCGCTTCCGTGACATCCGGGACCATGTTCCTATCTGCTCGTCCATTGCAATTCAAGTTAATACCCATCTTCAGAATCTTGGTGCTGCCAAGGTGTTTCCTGTCAAGCGATCTGGGTTATACGGTTTATGTATTTGTCCGATTTTAAATAAAGCATGAAACAGATGCTAAGGCATCAGAACAGATTGTAGCCCCAAACACCGTCACATATGAACTCCTCACTGCCACCCCCTGCTACACCCTTTAGGTTCCTGAGAAGCCAGGTGTACACTGTTGTGGCAGCTCTTTCTGGTCCTTGCTCTCACAGAATTAAACCGGGCAGAGGAGTTAGGGGTTGGCAGAACATACCAGGAGAATGCCCACTACTCACTTCTCACTTGAAGGACAGAAGAAATCAGAGACTATGGGGTGGGAGAAGAGAGAAGGAGATTAATGGGTCTAAAGAGAAGTTTTCAGGATTGTCTATCCTGACTTGGTCAGAATAGACACGCATACTGCTTTTTATTTTTAAATTAACTGGACCAGATTCATCTAGATTAAGTTGAACTATTAACCATTTTATGCTTTCTTTACACTAGACATAGTTCTTTCCATTTTATATCATCCTTATTTGGGTTATTGATTTTGATTTTTTCCTGTACCCCTATTTTATTTTATTTTGAGACATGGTTTCTCTGTGTAGCTCTGGCTGTCCTGGAACTCACTCTGTAGACCAGGCTGGTCTTGAACTCACAGAAATCCACTTGCCTCTGCCTCCGAGTGTTGAAATTAAAGGTGTGCGCCGCCACCACCTGGCCCTGTCCCCCTATTCTTTGTCCCTTATATTCTGTGTAAATTCTACCCCATGTTCTCAGTGAAGTGGGGAGTGAAGAAGTACCTTCCATCTTCCTGTTCCCATTTGCTATGACCCGCTGTATATTTCCTTTGTATCAACAACGCACAGTCCTGGCTATGTTTTTATATGATCTTGGGTCAGTAGATGGTCTTGGTGCACACTGTGATGTTTATCTACAACATCACTTCTTGTGCTACACAAGTGCCACAAAGTTGCTGGGCTTGTGTGGCTCGGTTAGGAAATGAAAACTGCTTTTCAGAAGATGACTTGGGATGATGATTTTGTCTTTAAATCACTGTCCAATTCCCATGGAGCCTTGCCTCCTTGAGTATTTCCAACACATTTTTGGAAGATCGAAATGATGCAAAATTGAGACTCTGACAAAAAAAAAAAAAGACTATCTAGCTGCTTTTCTTTGCAGGGCACGTGTCTGCTGCTCCCCCACCCTTTCTTGAACGAGCGGTGATTTTGTGGGAATGCACACTATTCACGTGGTGCGGGTGTTGTACATTTTTAGTACGAATTTAAAACCTACACTGCGAGTTTTCAACAATGGATTAACGTTTGCCATGCAGCTTTCAAGACTGCTGTGGCGCTGGCCTCATTTTCAGTTGTGACAGCTAGCGGTCTGCCCAGTGTCTTACAGCGCTCACGCGCAGCCTCGCACTCGTCTGTATTTTAAAACTCCTTGGTTTCTGATCACAACAAATCAGCCGCTCTGAATAAAAATAAACCCATTTCTTTCGTTCTATAGCTTCCCTAAGTGGTATAATCATGTGTAATTCTTACTGTCTACTCACAACTGTGGGAAGATCAACTAAAGATTCTGCTTCAATGACTACGAAAGATAATGTCTTTTTTTTCACTTTGCTCTTGGCAAAAATCTTTTCCACATTCAGTGAAGAATAAAAATGGACCACACTAGCTCTTGGCCATCTTCCTAACACATGCATTGGAGTTAATGACCTATGGGCTGTGTCATTCTTTATTAAATTAAGGTTTTCCATCCTAGGGAGCTTTCTGAAAAGTTTAAGAAGTATTATTCTGCCACCCCAAATGTATATATTTTGGAACTGGGAAGGATGTTCTGAGAGCTGCTTTCACGGGTGAATCTGAAAGCCATTGTTGCCCTTTGTTATTTTTGTTGTTTATTTTTAATTGACCATTTCTTAGAAGATGACTCTTTTGGATGTGAATTTGGGTGTGCCCATGTATAGCACACGATTGGAGCTTAAAGGGCAATGTCTGGTGTCCCTTCCTTAGGTATATTTCACGTTTTGTTGGTGACAGGGTATCTCATGGGCCAGGAACTTCAAGCAGGCCAGGCTAGCTGGCTCGCTTCCAGAGAGCCACCTGTCTCCACCTCTCCCCTCACCATCAATGGAATTCCAGGCATGTGCCCACCTGTCCAGCTTTTTATGTGCTTGTAGGGATCTGAACTCAAGTGCTCCTATTTGTGAGGCAAGTGTATTACCAATTGATCCATCTCCTCATTGCACCAACAAGCTATTAATATGCACATGCTTGACACCTGCTATCAGAGAATGACTGAATCAGAATGATGGAGGTGGGCCTGGCCACCACACTTTTAATAAACATTCCAGTAGCTGCTTATGCTCTGTGCTGATTGAAAATAACTCCATTAACTACTGGGCTACTGTGACTGATTGTCCAGCAGTGATTTTCCTTTGCTTCTGGCAACATCATTTGCATTGAGTAACTGGAGTGAAACACTCTAAAGACCTCGCATTCACCTTAAAGAATGGGGAAATTAAACAAAGCACGCTTAGATAACATCACTGCTCCATTGAAACATTGATGCTAGTGCTGTGGTTAAACCAAGAGTTGAATCTCTTCAACAGTTAGAGGAGGTGGTTGGTAGAAAGAAACCTATATTAAATATGCAGGAAGAGCGTAGTATAAAACAATGGCCTGAGACTCAAGCAAACTACAAAACCCAACAGTTATATATTTATGAAAAACTAATGGTCATCAGGAAATAGCAAAGATTCTACATTAAACACATCACTTAAAATCCTCATATATCAGTCGGGGGTGGTGGTGCCACACACCTTTAATCCCAGTACTCAAGAGGCAGAGGCAGGCGGATCTCTGTGAGTTCAAGGCCACTCTGGCCTACAAATTGAGTTCCAGGACAGCCAGGGCTGTGACACAGAGAAACCCTGTCTGGAAAAATGAAAGAAACAAAACAAACAAACAAACAAGCAAAAAAACAAAAAAAACAAAAAACCCTGAAAAAAAATAAAAAACAAAAACCAAACCAAACAAACCCCCAAACCTCCTATATCAACAATAAAACAATTTCCCATGAAAACAATGAACACATGTTCACTTAACTATATATATTGGTCAAACAATCCTAATTCTCAGAACTTATATTTGTGTCAAAGATGAGTAGTCTCTGCTTATACATATGTTGATATTACAGAAAGTATTTTAATCTCTTGTCTACCGTAACATTTCTTGTAAGACTTTTCTAAAATGAGTAACAAATCCAATTGTTATAGAGAATTGTGTGCATCTTTCATCAACCACTTATAAAAAGAATAGAAAAACTACATGTATAATACTTTGCCTAAAAATTAAGAGAAGTTCTCAGCTGACATTTAAGTGGTCTCATATTTGAAAAGCTAACTATATACATTTTTTTATTCTTTACAATAAATTCATTTGAAAAGCCAGACTTCTAAACTTCACTTAGTTGAAAAAAAAAAAAAAGTAACCATCGATTGAAAGATGAAAGGAGTCTGTAAACATCAGTATGATTTTTTTCTTTGTGAACTTGATGCTCAGACAAAGGAAGTCACTTGCCATAGCATGGCCCTCATTATGTTAGAATGGGAGACAGGAACTGTGTAGTCCCTCTCCATTACACTTACCAATGGTAGAAAAAAAGAAGCCATCTTAGTTTGTGAATTGTCATTAGCTTTCCAGTCTCTTTTGGGGACATCATCGTCTCAGAGATAGTGAATCACTGTCGCTTCAAGGAAAAATGTATAATATGTGCAAAAATATTCCTTAAGAAGGATACCAGTTAAGATACAACATGCAAAAATTATAAGGTGGGCAAGAAAGGACAGTGAGAGAAGTGTTAAACATGGGAGAAAATTGAGATGAATTGGGCTAAAGACGTTATGATATTAGTCACGATCACGGTTTTCTCCGATCTTGACCTCACTTCCTTCAGCCCCTACAGGCAGGTGACTAGGCAGACATCTTCATATAAGATGCACCCAGAATGACTTTATTAAATCCTGGGATAAGATATTCTGTTTTTTGCATATGAAGGTTAATGCTGGGAAAGAAAGTGAGAATGACGAGCAGAGGGAAGCGTTGTAGAAATTCTGGCTAGTCACAAGATTGGAGAGGAGGGGTGGGAGGTGATAGGGAAATGGGACAGTAATGAGAAATCTGCAGCAGCACCCACAGGCCACAGATGCACTGGACTCTAGGCACCCAGGACGCTGGGAAACTGCTAACTTCAGGGCACCGAGTATCTTTGCAAAGCATTGTTCTATTACAGAAATTATAGTCACAATAGGTGTTTAAAGACCCAAACAGTGGGAGACGTCAGGAATTCATTCTTTTTTTAAATTAAAGCACAATAGGCATGGGACACAGTCCAGGCACTGGAAACAAATGGACAAAAGGGGAGGGAAAAATCACCTAAAGCCGTATTTGGAAAAAACCAAGGCTATTTCCAAAGAAATGTTCCATTTGTGAAGTTGCTGGGAGTTGTTTATTTACATACCTGTTTTTTGGCGGAGTCTCATACTGAAATGACATTTCTCTGTAGGGGGATATGAGGACTTTCTTTGGGAATGAGGCTGGCGGCAATTTTTACCTAACAGCAGGATAATGATCCTTCTAAACTTTAGAGGAGAATTCAAGGTCAAAGATTAGCCAACACTGATTCAGAATAGCAGGACAGCTGTGTCAGAGCCCCTGGCAATGGCAGTGACATTCCCCCTGACTGCCACGCTGCTTTCTATCCAGGGTCAGCCTGAGAATTTCTGAACAGTTAGATTTCTCTCTGATGACACTGATTTTGTTAGCTGTTTTCACCTAGGACGCCAATGGTATTGTCTTTCCTTGGGTTTTTTTTTTTTTTTTTTTTTTTTTTTGTTTAGCACACTCATATATGGCACATTTTCCTGACTTCACAAAGCAGGGAGACCTGAATTTATAGGCACAGTTGAGTGCTTTCCCCCTAGCTGATAATGCCACTTTAACACACCAACTTATTCTAGAATTCACAGTGGCTTACACACACACACACACACACACACACACACACACACACACACGCGCGCGCGCGCGCGCCCCGCGCGGCGCTAACACACACTTTTATCTTTGCTCTGATACTACTTTGATGAATGGGAAATCGTAGCACTTTGCCACTAGCAATTTTGGGATCATGACTGTGATTTTAATTTGGGATGGTGAACCTAAAGTTTGTTATGCTTTTGAAGCTAATCACGCTCGGAAAAAAAAATGAATATACATAAACCTTGATTGAGCAGCCACAAATAGAAAACAAGTTATGTAAACAATCCTGAGAATTTATTCTCAGTACCCCATTATAGACCTTATCTTTGTAGAGTTTGGGTCAAAAAAATTGTTTTTGATAGTAGCTTGTTTCACACTGAGACCCCAGCTTACCCCCCCTTCACTCAGAGTAGCTGTTTGTTATCCATTGCTTAGTGAGAATAACTATTACAGAAAAGAGTGGACAACTGCACAGTGTAGTTCAAGGATTTGGGTAGTAAGTACCCCTGTAAACAGATTCGTTTCATAATATTTCTGTAATTCTGGAGAAGCCAATTAAACCGGCCAGACAATACGTTCTGACCTCCTTCTGTAACATCTGCAAACAATATGCAATCAACTTTCATTCTTGTTCACTGACGTCCTTCCATTCCAAAAGGAAACGATGGCACTCTGAATCAAAGTCACTTCACTCTAAGTGTATGGCACTTCCGGGCTCCCATAAAGTTGGGAGGCGTGAAGCTGTTCTCTTTACATGTGGATATGACTGACATCCCCCACACTGGACTAATGTGAAGCTGTTCTTCTCTTTACATGTGGGTATGACTGACATCCCACACACAGGACTAATGTGAAGCTGTTCTCTTTATGTGTGAATATGACATACATCCCACACACTGGATGACATACACTCCACACGTTGGGGTGAACTGCCCTTTAAGAATCTTTAGTACAGGTACAGGCTACCTGGTTACTCTACATCTTCTGAAAGTAAATGGTTTAACTAGTCCTGATTTTTAAAAATTTGTTTTAATATATATTTGTGTGTGTGTGTGTGTGTGTGTGTGTGTGTATGCGCGCGTGTGCGCGCGCATGTGCATGTTGTACACATGTGTGCAAGTGCCTGAGGAGACCACAAGAGGGTGTTGAATTCCCTGGAGGTAGAGTTATAGGTGGTTGTGAGTAGACCCACACAGGTGCTCGGAACTGAAGTGGGGTCCTGCTCACTGACACATCTCTCTAGCCCCTAGTCTCATTTTTGATAGCCAAAAATTACATAGAAGCAGCTGTCTAAATATTTCTTTTGCCATTCAAATGTAATCACACAAGAATTCGTTTACATTTAGTGTATAAAATGTTATCTCCAATTTTGCACAAAAGCTTTGTTATTAGTAATTGCACCACGTATCTGTCCAAGAAGTGTGTTTAGAGCAAACCATGATCCCTACATCTCTGCTGGCTGTTTTGAGAACTGGAAGCTCTCCAGCTCCCGCCCCCCTCCCCCCACCGCCCACTCCTTTCAGTTACTATCCTTCTTATATAGGTCAGCAGTGGATGAAATACAAAATCACGGTGCGTGTGGAGAATCCACTCTAACTGCTGAAGCTCAAAAATCTGTATTTACAAGGAATCTTCCAGAGTAAAACAATCACCTCACAGTCTATTCTCAGTATTCAATTTTCTTGAGGACAGGAAATCCTCTGTCCCGAATAATTAGGACACAAATAATGCCCCATAAGACCCCCAGACTCCCCAGGGACTCTCCAAATACTAGTTATGTTCAAGAACAGTTACATGCGTGGGGCTGTTTTTTTTCCCCCCCCACAATTTAGTGTTTACTGTGTCTTAGGGACTCATCTAGTTAGCACAACAACAGTAATAAGGACAGAGATTCGCAGCTTGTGTACTTCCTGTGACTAAGGTCTAAGAAGTGCTGGGTAAGGTTCCCTTCACACTTGTGTCGTCCTGTGTCTGTGAGTGATCCTGGGATTCAGCCCTTTATAATATGCAAAGAACCTGGAAAGCCCTTGCAACAACAAACAGACCTAATTACATTCTGATGTGCTATATATAGCCAATGCTTTTAAATTCGGCAAAGGACAACGCTGAAATACACATGAAGGTAACCAGAGAAGCAGAAGGAATTGCTTTTAGTGGGAAATGCATTATTAAACAAACAAACAAACAAACTAATGTCTTGAATAAGTTACCTGTACTATGAGTTTACTTTATTGTTACAGCATATATGGGCAGGGTCAAGGCATTTCCAGTTGATGAGGAAACAGAAATCTGCATGTTCGCTACAGAGCATCATAAGGACCTCTAACAGAATAAATGTTTTCCACTCTGTGTTCAGGTGTGGGTGAACCTAGCTCAGTGCATTCAGAGCAGACAGAGCAAGAGATACTAATTATTCTTCGCCTCAAATTTACATATATTGTTTTGGAGAAAAATTCATATTTTATGAGCTGCCAAGAAATACCTGCATATATATGCATACATTAGAATATGCTAGATTTTTTTTCCTTTTTAAAAAATATACACAGGTAGTTTAGAATTTCAAAATGGAGGCTAGTCTGTGGTTTATAGTTCATGAAATAGTAAGAATCCCTATTCAAAGTTTGGAGTGCTTTCATTTGTTTTAAAGCTGTGAAACTACCTTCCTCCTGAGTGTTCCAACTGGGGTGAGGCTGAAAGGCAAGCAAGAAAGAGGATCATTTTAACAATGAGAATAGTTTCAGGAGGGGCAGTGTAGAACTATTGGGATTTCTTTCTAAGCTTTACCTAGGTTTTAAAATTGTTTATTTTTAAAATCGACATGATAACATTATGTCTCGATCAGACAGCATGGTTTGAAGAACACACACTGTGAAATGGCTAAGTCTAGCTAATTAGTAAATGTGTTCTGACACTTAGTTTTATCATGGTGAGAATACAGCATCTGAAGAATTTGATACTTGCTGCCCGTTATCATCAACACAGCCAGCACACTCGATCTCTCGGATGCAGTCCTCCCATTTTTCTCAGTTTACATGTCCTCCAAGCAATACTTCCCTCATCTCAACGAACGCCTCAACCTCGGGCAACCATCGTTCTATTTTCTACTTCTAAGAGATGAACTATTTCTAATATTCGACAAATAGATGAGATGTAATATTTATCTCTAGATATTTTCTTTCACTGAAGTTCTCCAAGTTGCCACAAATGCCAGAATTTCCTCATTTATTATGACTGAGTGATATTCTCTTGTCTATATATGATGTTTTCTTTTTTAAAAAAAATATTTATTTATTTATTTATTTATTTTTTGGTTTTTCGAGACAGGGTTTCTCTGTGTAGCTTTGCGCCTTTCCTGGAGCTCACCTGGTAGCCCAGGCTGGCCTCGAACTCACAGAGATCCGCCTGGCTCTGCCTCCCGAGTGCTGGGATTAAAGGCGTGCGCCACCAATGCCCGGCAAAAATATTTATTTATTATGTATATAGTGTTCTGCCTGCATGTATCCATGCAGACCAGAAGAGGGCACCAGATCTCATTACAGATGGTTGTGAGCCACCATGTGGCTGCTGGGAATTGAACTCAGGACCTCTGGAAGAGCAGTTAGTATTCCTAACCACTGAGCCATCTCTCCAGCCCCATATATATATAATATATTTTCTTTATCCATTCAACCATTAATATATACTTAGGCTGTTCCCAGCGTGGTAAGTGTGACTAATACTACAATACAACCAACATGCTGATTTCTTGTCCCTTTGTTACATACTCATTTATAGGATTGCTGGATCATAAGATAATTCTATTTTTAATTTGTTGGTGGACCTGTATACTGTTTCCACACCTGTTACACTAATTTATATTCCAGGCAACAGTACATAAGGGATCACTTTTTCCACATCTTTGCCAATAGTTGTTAGATGCTAAAAAGAAACCTGTGTGTGGGCTGGAGAAATGGCTCAGCAGTTAAGAGCACTGGCTGCTCTTCCTGAATTCAATTTCCTGCAACCACATGGTGGCTCAGGACTATTTCTAGTGAGATCTGATGCCCTCTTCTGGAGTAAAGGCATGCATGCAGATAGAGCACTCATATGCATAAAATAAATAAATCTTAAAAAAAATCTGTGTATTTGTGTATGTGTTGGTTTTTTCAATTTTGTTCATTTAAAAAAAAGCCCACTTCATTTCTCCGATCTTTTGTATTGTTTTATTTCATTTGGTTTTTCTGTGATCTTTATTATGTCTTCTCTGTACTAATTCCAGGTTGAGTCTGTTCTGGAGTTTTGCCCTCCTTGAGGCACCGTTAGGTAGTTCGAGGTCTTTTTGGTGTAGTGTCTAGTAGTATGAGAACAGTCTTGGCTATTTCTCAGGTTTTGGCACATGATTTGTTTCATGACTTCATTCATCCTGAGAACACTTTCAGTACGCCTCTTCATTTCTTCATGGACCGAGTTTGTATTCAGCAGAATGGCACCTGCTTTCTTCTTGTAATGTTACTGAGGTCCCTCCTGCTGTCTTCCCCACTGGGGGTGGCAAAGACATTTCATAGGATTTAAATCATCTTCTTCTTCTTCTTTTTTTAAAGATTTATTTATTTATTATGTATACAGTGTTCTGTCTGCATGTGTGCCTGCACGCCAGAAGAGGGCGCCAGACCTCATTACAGATGGTTGTGAGCCACCATGTAGTTGTTGGGAATTGAACTCAGGATCTCTGGAAGAACAGCCAGTGCTCTTAACCGCTGAGCCTTCTCTCCAGCCCGGATTTAAATCTTCTTAATGTTAGACTTATTCTGTGCCTTTAACATAATCATATTGGAGAATATAACACGTGCATCTGAGAAGAAAGTATATTCTGTGGTGTTGAGTGGAGTGTTCTGTGAATGTCTGTTATTTGAATACTACCTAAGTGCATGATGTTTGTTTTTAAAAAAATTTCTTACCCATGATTTAAGCTTCCCTGAAGGTGTGGTATGAAACTCCCTACTATCACTGTATTGTAAGCTAACTCTATTTATATATTTATTATTGCCTTATATATACTATATATAAGTATGTATGTATTTATAGCTGTTATATCCACTTGCTGAGTTGACTAATTGTTATGTAATGAACTTTATGTACTTTCTTTATAGTTGTGTACTAAACTTCCATTTTATCTCTCATAAAGCTGTTCTTGCTTGCTTTCTGTTTCTGTTTTCATGGTATGTCTTTTTTCGCCCTCTCCCAATGTATCTATGAATGCTTTTGCAAATGAAACGAGTTCCTGGTAGGCAGCACATACTTTAGGCTTAGTTCTTGATCCATCAGGCCATTCTGAGTCTTTTAAGTGTGGAACTTGGACTTCGATAGTCTATCCTTTGTTGATTTCAACTATTGATGCTTTCTTGTACATTTTTCCTTTCACTGACTATATTTTTCAGCTCTAAGACTTCTGCTTGAGTTTGAAATGTCTGAATTGTTTCTCTGTATTTTCTTATACTTTGTTAAACATCTCTAAACATCTATTTTGAAGTCCTGTGAGGTAGTGCATGCATCTCTCTCTCTCCTGACAGTCATGGCATTTTATACTATCCTGTTCCTTTCATCATTATTATTAATTACAATTACTATTTGAGAAAGACTACTGTCATATAACCTAGGATGCACTTCAACTATGTTCCTGCATTTCAGTCACCAAGTGTTGGGATTACAGGCATATGCCATTATGCTCAGTTCCCTATTATTCTTGATCTGTATTTATTCATCAGTATCTATGCATTAAATAAGTCTGTATACATCCTGGCTTTTGCAGTCCAGCTCTCTGTAGGAATACCCTTTAATAGTAAGCTTGTATGATTATTTGGGGGCAAACTGTCTTGTGGTCTCTAAGCCTATGATCATTATAGTTTTTGGAGTGTCCTAGGCCAAGAACCCGCATGGCTAATACAGCCCAGGCTGGACTCTCATGGCTTCCACGTCTGATTTGTCATGGAGTTGGAAATCTGTATCAGCCAAAACTGGCACCCTGCTGGAAGGAAACATGAATCAAATGATGGCTGAAATTTGTCTACAACCCAAGGCCACTGAAGTTTTTCAGTGGTGCTGTGAACTCAAATCCATGCTACAGAGGCCATGCATTCCTGCACTGGCATTGGGGTGGGTCTGGAGCTCAGTACCAGCTTGGGGTCAGGGATCATGTGGGTATGCCAGATTCTGTGTTTTACTTGGGTGGGCCTGGTACCGAAGACTAATGCAACATCTTACGCTTGTGTTTACTTCCCCTTTCCAAGTAGAGAGTAGGCTTCTAGTATGTGGTGCCTAGAGTTGTGGGCACTATAATCTCAGAAATGTAAAACTGTCTTTCAGATCTCTTTAACACATCTTATTTTATGCTGTAGCCAAGGGCTGAGATACCTCATCTAGTTTCCTCAGCAAAATTATAGTTCTTGCCTCAAAGTGGGGAAAGAGAGAGTTTATTTTGGAGCCAGATGTGAATGAATGGAATAACAGATTTAGCTTACCTCCAGTTCTATGCTCCAGCATGGAAGTAGTTTCATAAAATTTTTATAGTAATAGAACAAAGAAAGTCATACATAAATGAAGGCATTTGAAAATAGGTTGTCAGAAACATCAGAGAGATGGGTTATAGCCAAATGGAGAAATTCTTTACCTCTGACTAGTAAAGAATAGGTTTTGTTATCTGTTAGTCTTAGGATGTTAGGTCAAACCCAGAGGTGGGTGAGATATGGCTAATTTGTAGGCAAAAGATAGCCCAAGAAAAACTGTAATTAGGCTCTGGACCTGCAACACTGCAATCTCTTACATCATTGAAATTTAGATTAGTCGCAAAAAGCCTTTGCAGACATGGCTTCTTTCTGGGCATTCTCGTACACGGTTATTGTACAGATTAATGTCATTTCCTCCCCATGCTCCTACGCTTTCTTCCTCTGGTTAAGTTTCTGTGGTGTCCTCTCCTGCCCAAATCACTCCCTGCCATGCGTATTCTATAACAAGAGGGAAAGGGTCGGTCCCCATTGTCCTTTACTCCTGGTAAATTCAGTTAGGCTCCGGGGAGTATGAGTAAAACGTGGATCTGCTTTTGGACTTTGTAAACAAATACCTGAGTTCAGTGATGACGTAAGTGTTAGTCAGAATCCTGTAGAAATACTTATATCTGAATCAGCAGGGGAAGCTAATCTCTGAAGGAGTCTAAATGTAATGAAGAGATTGGCCCTCTTTCACACAAGAAGTAAACTTTAGAATATTACAGATGAGCCAGGCAGCGGTGGCACATGCCTTTAATCCCAGCACAGGGAAGGTAGAGCCAGGTGGATCTCAGCTGAGTTTGAGGCCAGCCTAGTCTACAGAGCGAGATCCAGGACTACACTGAGGAACCCTGTCTCGAAAAAACAAAAAAACAAAACAAAAAAAAAAGAATATTACAGATGAAGGCATATTTTAAAAAACTGCCTTTCACTGCAAGGCAGCCTGAAAAGTCTACCATTTTGTTCCTTCCCTAAAGTAAGAGTTTCTCACAACTGAGAGTCACCGTGTCATTTTCATATGCAGTATTTCTTTAACGAGGGATGGGTACCTTGACAACTGACTGAAAAACACGTTGACTAAAATGGTCTTAATAAGCATACCTCATGACCTTCCTCCTCCGCGCTCTCAGCAGCAGGCAATAAACTAGGCTCATCATCCCTCATTCTCACGTAAAACCTATCTGTCAAAGAAGTAATTACCTAGCCAGATGTACGCCCCTCCGAGGCAAGCCCAGAAATCATTATAATACTCTGTAATTAGTGTTTATTATTTTATCTGTTCGTGCCAGTTTGAAGAACAAAAAAAAAAAGTGCCCCTCTGCTGGACAATCCTATCATAACAAGAGGTAGACAGTACTAATGTAAAAGCTTTTCATTGTCTGCACTTTCTTTGCTATGGCAACTTAAAACCAGCTTGCTTCTGAGCAATCTGTAGCTCAGCCACAGTCCCTAACCCTCCCACATCAGACCTGCCATTTCATCCGGCTGTATCTGAATCGTCAGTTTGACAACAGGTTGTAGGTATAATCTTGACACAGACCTGCACGACAAACTCCACAGTTTTCTCTACAGGGCAGGTAGTGCATTTTAGGGCCTGTTCTGGGCAGATGTTATTCTATGGGAAGTTCAGAATTCAACTCCTAAATCCCTTGCCATGCCACAGGCCAGGATGGGAGTGACTGATGCCTAAGGATGCTCCCTGCATCTCAATGAGGTATGGATAGCTGGACCTTGGCTTTTGAAGCTTTGCACTTTGTAACCATGGTGGCTCTTTCATCTTCAAGGAGATCTGATAATGCCCACCAGACTCAACAGGAAGTTGAGAGGGTCACAGGGTTTTGTATACAGCTTTGATTTCAAACAAAGGATAAGTTCCTTTGGTTGATCTAAAGAAACACATATGTAACCTTTAAAATGCTGAGGCTGTTGTATTTTAAAGTAGTAAAGAATTGAAGGAACCAGAGCCTTAAGAATGACACAATTATAGTTTAATACTGGCCATCAATCACAAGTGTTTCTGGGAATGAAAACTTCTAACCGATAGGAGAAGTAGTTAAGAACACAGACTCTAGATGTCATATGTTTCTAAGCCATTGTTATTTCAACTGAAAATTGCGAAGAACGACAACATTTCCTAGAGTTATGGAGGGAATTAAGAGGAAGTGAGAATGGTCAAGTATTTAACACACGGACTAGCACACAGTGCGCTGAGTAAGGTAGCAGTTACTTTATGCTGATAGGCTACCGTATATCACCAGAGCTTGAAGCCAAAGGTTCACTGAAGGAAGTATGAGCAGTCTATCTAGGAGGAAGTGGGTGGGATCGAGGGGAGGTTCTTTTACAAGTACTTTGGGTAGCTGCAAGGGAGGCCGCTTCTTCACAAACAGAGGCATGGTAGAAATCTACTGACTCAATAAGGTATGGATGCGCTCAAGGAATACATTTATACTGCATCTTTGTTGAAGAACTCTTGATTCAAAGCCATGCCTTCAAGAATATGTTAATTCTTTCCTGCTCTTATCACTGTTTTTAAAAGATTCAAGTGACAGGTGTTGCTATTTCCTTTCTTCTTTTTTTGGTGTATAAACAGGTGTCTTTTTCCCACTCCCCACCCCCAATGGAGGAAATGTTAAAAAAAACATCCAAAGGAAGGCTGAGATTAGAGTTACTTGGTTAATCTTCATAACAAATAGAATCTAGATAAAACAGTCTTTTTTTTCCCCCCTAAAACAAAAATTTCAAGGATGTCAAGTTATTTTAGAAAATAGGCTTTAGATTTGCCTCAGAAAACAGGACCCAGATGTATGGGTTTGATCAGTGAGTGATTCATTGATTTCTCTCAATTATAACCTGGGTAAGTTATTTAAGTTCTCAGCTATGTTTTCCAGTTTTTCAAAGTGGTAAGTGATGCCAGTCTCAGGTTTTTTGTGAAGATACGGTATGATGGTGCATGCAATATATTACATTCAGTAACCCTTCAACTATATCCATGGATATTTTTACTGTCATATTCTCTTGTAGCTTATTTTAGTATCCTCTTAGTAAACAGATGTATCAAAGTTAGAGTCCTACTAGACAGTGTTTTAGTACAAAAATAGATATTTGGTTACTACATTAAGAGGCAAAATATATAATAGATTTATTTGAATCACCACTTTCCAGAGGTTTCCTACCGAGCTTGGAAATAAAACTTAAACTAATCCAAAAGCTTGGGCTAACAAGACTTCCTAGAAAACACTAGGAAGCCTTGTGTGGATTACTGTTCAGGGTACACTGTGCTTTGAGATCATAAGTTGATTAATAAAGCCTACAGGCATTTTCAGAGCTCTCAGAGGACTCCTTGGGGTAACACACAGCTGGCATCCTACAGGAACCTTCAAAACTTCATATTTTCTACATTCTTTGAAACATTACCCATATTTTCACATTATATTTTTAACTGAGGCTTAAAAAGATGATGGTTTCATTTTATGGCAATCTTGCTAACCTAATTAAGTAATCAAGTGATTTGCTATTTCAAGCATATCCCATTGTCTTTCTTACATTTTGATTAACACACTAAAAAATTCTCTGCTGATATGCTTATTGGGTCTGAGGACCATTTACAGAACCATAATCTCCTAAGTGAAAACGAGGATGTAAATTGTCAGAAGCATACAGGAACACTAGAATGAAATGCATCTCTTTCCTCAGGAGAAAATTCTTACCAGGGAAGAATTCAGTGTGTAACAGGTCCCCAGCTCCCACTCCTACGTTGAAGAGAGAGACTTTGACCCAGGCCCAGCTTTCAAGCATGCATTTATTTTTTAGTTGGTTTCAGAAGTCACTAGCATGACTTCTGTAACTTGCCCAGGTTCTGTGTGCCTGTAACTAATGTAAGAACTTTCTCAATGTGGCTGCAAATTCTCCTTTAAAAAGGTTTTTAATATGTGTGACTGCTTGTGATCTGTCTGACTCTGTCTCTGTGTGGGTATCTGGGAGACGCATGTGAGTATAGGTAATATACTGTAAATTATTTTAATGTTCATTTTTTGTTAGAATATTTAGTGCTTCCCCAAATATGGAAATCAGTTGAGAACAGTGTATGAACCTTCCAGCATGTTCCTGGGGTTGCTTAATCACTACTGATCCAGTTTCTGATCTGATCTCTACACTTTGTTCTTGGCATGGGTTCGTGACTTCACAACATTAGTGTGTCACCAAAGTATTTATTACACTGTGGGTCTTGTTTTGTTTTTATAGCCAAGAAGGAAACTAAATGTGCTTTTTGACCTTGAGAAAGTGGTTTTTTTGGATCCGAAGACTCTGAAATTCATTGGCAAATCATGATTCAGACTTGCTTTTAATGAAGGAGAAGAGGAGGCCATTAATAAAGTAGCCTTTTGGTTGATTCTTTAAATCAACTCCTTTCTTCCCAAGCTCATGGCTGTGAATTGGATCACCAGGCAATGCACTCTGCTCTATTTGGTAGAAAGGGATCAGAGAGACTGTTGGTATGAACTATCTTCTTTGAAATTTCCCTTAGGGAAGAGGATTGGAGCTTGTCAGTCTGAGAGAAAAGGATTTTGTGGATGATGTGCTGTGTAAAAGGGGCTGCCAATCTAGGGTGGGGATTCCATTTTGAGGATGAGGGAAGTTCTTTCCTGTGCTGCATGTAAGCTGGAGCTTTCAGAATTAGATAATTCAAAGACTACATGAAGCCCATGCCCAAACCACCCGACTCCAAACATGCTCTAAGTGATAGAGAAGATAAACTTGCCATGGTTAAGATGAAAACGAGTATTCAGCGGGAATTTAGAGTATTTATGTGCAGAGTTATGTTTGGTGTCTAGCTGCCTGGGAGACATCTCCATTTGTTCTAATTGGTAACGCAGCTTTCCTGTGTCCCCAGCTCAGCATGCTGCTCATCCCCTTCATCCTGGCCAACTGTGAACCTCTGAACAGGGCTTAGTAACTTCACTCTTCTGGTTACTCAGGCCCAAATCAATGCACTCAGAGTATATTGTTTCTTCTAAATATACTTAGAATCTGATATTTTCTCTTGCAAAGTAGAACAGCAAATCAGAAAATTCTTCTTAAAATTAAAGCTTTTTTCTGTTGATATGTATGTCTTGTCCATACATATAGTAGGGAAAACAAATTGGTGGCCACGATTTGAGTGATTTAGTAGCAGAGTGTGATGGCTTACACCTGTAATCCCAACACTCGGGAGACTGGGGCTTGTAGAATGAAGAGTTCTAAGGCAGACCGGGTTATAATCCAAAATAGCCTAGCCTGCACAGTGAGACCCTATCTCAAAAAGTCAAATGACCTCTCCCTCAAAAAACACTCCACCAATCTAGAAAGAAACCAACAACAAAAAGCAGTCAAAATAACCATATTCAAATGGAAAGATTTAGCAGAGTGTAGCACACAGTAGATCTTAATAGTTAATGAATGAATGAATATGGACAAATTTTGGTGAAAACTCAACAGTGATGTTATTACTTCCTGGTCTGCCTTAAAACAAATTTCTGAAAATCTAATGAATAGATAAATGACATTTTTATTATTTAGAATGTGATGTATCAAGTCTGGACAATTTATAGGGGGAAGCATGCATTCCATTGTAGCCCATTCATGAAGTTTGTTTCTTATGGTGTCTCGATGCTTAAGTTAAAAACCCAGCCTGGTAAATTACGCAATGAAAATCTTTTGTCTCGCCTCAAATTTAGGGCAATATAAATGAGAACCCAGTTAGATAAATAAAGCTTCTCCAAGGAAGTATACCTTACTGGCAGAAGGTATATAATACCCATGTAGCAAAGGGAAATGGAATCAGAACTTGTTCGAGAAAACACACTTATTATGGGAAGGTATTAATTTAAAGAAGGAGTACTCTTTTTTTTTTTTTTTTTCCGCTCAATGACTTTCCCCCAAGTTTTAAATAAATGATGCTACAGAGTTATCCTTGTAAAGGAACTGTAGGTATAAACTGTGATGGAATAAGGTGGGAGAATGTTGGTTCTGTGACTAGCTAGTTGCCCCTCCCCCATGTACTCATCAGTCCTCTTGAGTTGGTGCTAGGTTATTTGGTAACTATCACTGACGATGTGGTCCTACCATCCAGAGGGAGTGTCAGTCAAGCAATGAGTTAGCAATGACATTCTTGCAAAAAGTTAGGACATTGTTAAATGAAGCACGCTGGTCCAAGGACAGGATGACAAATGACGAGGCAGGCATTATCTCTGTTTCCAGATGAGGGACGTGAGGACCAGGGGGTAAGCATATGTTCTGAGGCTACATCTAAGTGACTGGCACAGTTGGGATTCTCACCCAAGTAATACTGACTACATAGCTGGGATGATGTCACAGGACTCTCTACTCTGGACCATTCCAACAGCCCACACCCTGTCTTCATCCTGAGCCTAAGGTTCAGTTTCCTTGATGGGACTCTGGGGCCTGGCCGATCTCTCTAACTTCATTCTTAGTGGTGCCTCTGTGCTTCCGGTCTGTTTCACAGAAGCATGCCTTAGCTCAGGCTGTCCTCTGAGCCTATTCACTTGCCCTAAACAGGCCCTCAGCTGATGGGTTTCTACCTCCAGGAAGTTTCCATGACCTTCCCGCTCCCTGTTGGAATTCAATTCTCTCCCTCCAAACTCCTATAAAGTCCTGTTGGTCAGCAAATGGCTGCCTGGGGACCGCATCTGTCTACTGCAAGTTTTTGTAGGCCACACGCTAAGGAGATTTATATATTTCTAAAAGCTGAAGACAATCAAAAGAAGATTAATATTTCATGAGATGAAATTCCTATCTCGAAATAGCTTTATGGTAACACAACCTTGCCCATTTATGCCATGCTGTCTTGTGATTGTTTTTGTTCTCTAATGGCCAGGCTGGATGCTTGTAAGAAGCCACGTGGGCTGCTAAGTCTAAAATATTTACTAGCTGGTATCCTGAAGAATAAGCTTGCCACTTTTAATCTAAATCACAGACAGTAATTTTGTACAGTGTTCCCTACCTGGGCAGGCAGGGGTTGAATTTTACTTAGCTTGGGCTCTTCTGCTCCTGGCCCACAGTGGGAGTTAGTAGGGAGGTAATTCACATGTATACATGCCAAATTTATGATTCCAGACTTGCGTCCTTTCCAATGCCTATGAGCAGCCTTCCAGCTACCCAGTGGATGCTGGGCCTTTCATGGTGGTGGGAACACAGAAACTAATCTAGCTTATTGCTATTTTTAAAAGTTCAGCTGCTTCTTCAAACATGACATGATTTCCAAGATTTATGAAGCAATTACCACTTGTTAGCATGTATACTATTTTTACATTAAAATTAGGTATCACACTGATATATTACAGTGCTCTGTTCTGGGCTAATGAGTAATTGATTTTTTAAAGAGAAAAATTGAGGCAATATATTTTTGTGTCTTTAGTAAGACAAAAAAAAAGAGGAATGTGTAACATTGTTGGCTTTCTCTCCCTCCCTTCTTCCTTCTCTCTCTCTCTTCGACAGGGTCTCCTTCTACTACCCCCCCCCCCCAATATAGCTAACTAGAACTAGTTATACTCCACCCACCACTTCCAAAGTGTTGAAATTACATGGATATGTTGCCATGCTTGCCAATGTCTATCTTATTGATGCAACTTCAGGTACGCAGTACCAGGTCTGATCCAGACTGGACCAGGTGCACCAGTGAGGTTTAGGAATCTGAAATAATGAGAGAAGAAGGGTGTGTGTGCGCACACAATGTGTGTATTCTGGGTGTATGTGGGTTGTCACTACCGATCTGACTTCCTCTTCTGAGATCACAGCAAAGCTTGGACCACGAAGGTAACCTAGGTCCAAGAAGATCACGTTTGGGGAATGACCCTCCTCTGTGTATAATCAAGACTGTTGGTTTAGAGTACTTGCTGTTTTGAACTTACTAGTATAGTTTATATTTCCTGGCCATTCTTTAAATATATGATAATTTAGAACATATCTCCCATTATGGACTTGGCTTAGAGACCTCAGTGTAATATAGTTTTCAAGGGAAATGTAATAGTAAGAAAAAATCAGATACTAATTGAATAACATCGAGTCATCATAGCTAGAGTGTACTGATCAATTGGTCAACTGCTACCTATAGTCTGGATAAATTTCTTCGGGATAGCACATTTTTTGTAATGTTATGGATTCAACCCAGGGATAATGCCTTAAAATATTTCATTCAGTTCATTTTGATTTTTTTTTTTATGATTCTAGTTCAGTCCACTTTACTTCATATTATACGTTCAATATTGGGGATACAATGAACTGATTCATTTTAATTTCCTTATGGGGCCTACACATGCTAGGCATTGCTAGATGATGGCCACACAAGAGTGAATTAAGGTGTGTCTCTGGAAAAAAAAACAAAAAACTATTCACAGAACAGGAGCTGCTGATCCCTAGCATGTGGAAAATGGTGGGAAGCAATAACGCCAGTGGTCAGAGGGGTACAGAGCCAAGAACAGTGATGGCGCTTGTCACTGCTAGTGACTAAATAACTCAGTGTCTTGAGTGACAAGTGGCATTTGCAGGACACAGTGAAAAAAACACAGCAGCCAGAGATCAAAGGAAACAGTGTGGACAGGACAAGAGGTAAAGTGTGGTGGAGAAGGGATGGGCCGAGCTAGGGTGTGTCCAGAAGATCTAATACCTCCTCCACTGCCTTTTGCCCAACTGAAAAAGGAGGGGCAGAAAGGAAGAGAAAAACAAGATGTACCAAGTTCTTTACCTCCCCCACTGGAGGCAGGACTTCCGATTAAGAGGCAATTAAAGCTGCCCAGAATCTCGGTGGCTGCCTGTGAATGCCTTCCCACTGGGGAGGCATTGCTCACGGCTCCACGCCTGCGCTCTGTGTATTATATGAACTTGTAAACAGCAACCTTTTCTCCCTCTCTCTCTGTTGTCATTGAGAGGAACACAGATCCCTTCTGGACGTTATTTCCCGAAGGAATAAGAAACAGAGAAAGGAATGAGTGAGGAGCCATTGCTTCATTAGGGCACTTGCTTGTTTATCCACGGAGTTGCTGGGATGTGCGTGTGGTGCCATTTGCAGGCACAGTCGGAAACCGTTACTTTGTCAAAATAATCTACAGAGGGGATTAATCGTGAGTCAACGGATGATCATTGTACAGCACTGTGTTCTAGAACCGGGATTATGGCCAACTGAAATGACGTGTAAACAATGCGATAGGGTGGGGTCCCAGGCTGGCTTGGGGAACAGAGGGGTGGGTGCAGCAAGGAGCTAGATCCTGCCATTTCCTCCCTCTGGGACTTTGCTCAAGCCACTGACTTCCAAACCTTGGTCTTTGTTTGTGTCTGTAGGGATAATGACCCTTATCTCATGGGATTATGCTCACAGTTAACCAAATCCAAATTAACGAATGCCTAGCACTAGATTAGAGTTACTATTTTACTGGTACCAGCAGTCCTCTACCCTTTTATTTTGTTTTATTTATTTATTTATTTATTTATTTATTTATTTATTTATTTAGTTTTTCGAGACAAGGTTTCTCCGTGTCGTTTTGGTGCCTGTCCTGAATCTTGCTCTGTAGACCAGGCTGGCCTCGAACTCACAGAGATCCACCTGGCTCTGCCTCCCGAGTTCTGAGATTAAAGGCGCGCACCACCGCTACCGGCCTCATCCTTTTATATTTAAGGACAAAATAAACCGCTCTCCGTGTTTTTGATAGATGCCTTCTTTCATGGTATTTTAGGGCGGCTGGTATCTCTTAGAACTTCCCAGGCAGAAATGGAAGTGTCTTAGGAGATGGAGGGATTTCACAGGTCGGCCCCTAACCTATGACAGCTGGAGCTGCGGACAGTAAACCTTAACTCAGTCCTGCTAACAAGCTTGCCTCAAGCCTTTTTGGAACTAAAATGGAAATAACCAAGTATGGATCTGCACTGCTTATACCTGTTGGTTCCCGTTCCGATCTGAATCATTCCCGGAGAGAACTGATCTGTTTGGTTCTCTCCAGACAGTTGTTATGTTCACTTTAAGTCTCTTCTTTGGCAGCTTACACAGCTCCAGTTCCACAAACAGTTCCTGGCTGATGCTGTGTCTGCCCTCTGCATGACCCCGATTTCCCGCTGCGCTTGCTTTTAGAAAGTTAATGTCCCTCTGGTTAAATGTGTTACTAGAAATGAATGTCGCATCCCTGCCCCTCAGTGCAGGGTGCAGGAGTTCCATGGCTGGGGACTCATCTTCGAAATGAATAATCCTCGTTGATAATAAGATTCCACTGTTGTTTTACAGTTCAGGTTAAATCATTTTGAAATTTGAATGGGAAGACAAGGAGGGAATTGTCCAGGACCATGTATATAGAGCAAACGGAAATAAAAAGAAATGGCTTTATTCTCACTTGACTAAGCCAGGATGAGAAACATTCCATGCTGATACCTTGCTTGTAAGCAAATATTAAATTTTAGCATATTTTAATGATTAGCTTTGCATGAATTTCAACTGGTAAGTTATGAGCCAATACACACACACACACACACACACACACACACACACTATGATATCTGAGGGAGAGTTTTAAAAGACAGTCTCTATATAATTTGGCTTGAGGCTAGCACTCTTTCTTAACTTTAACTCACACAGTAAATTTTAGTTCCCTGGCACTGAACCCTATTGTAGGAATACTAGAACCATCTTTATCTAGGGGGAAAAAAAGCAGCCTTGATGATAATACATTTGTGGGAAGTTTCTCATTTGAGGATCTCACTGAAATGCACCTTGGAACTTTGTGTTTGCCTGCCCTAGCATTTCATGCCAACACCCGAGTCTACAACACAGTCCCCAGGTGGATAGCTTCATGGAGAATGCATCCTTAGCAATTGCTTTAACCTTGGGTCAGCTGCCTAGTTGTTTGAGGGAGGCACAGTTCAACAGGGCTGATGTGGGCACATTTAGCAATTAGCTAAATAACACATAAAGGAGGGAAACGGGGAATATTTGATCTTGCCTTAGGACTCAGTAATACACAGTCCCCCCCCCCCCCCCCAGTTCATAATAGATTCTTAGTAAATACTTTAATGGAACAGGCTTTTTCTCTCAGCAAGATGAACAATTCATTTTAGGTTCAGGCTACAGGGCTGAGGCACAATCCAACCACAGATTTTCTTCATGTTTTGAATTGATAGGATGGGCACAGCCTGAGGACAAGTGTGTTATAGAAAATGAAATTTCAGATGGAAGAAAACAAGCTAAAGAGGGTTAAAGGGTCTTGAATGGATGTGAGTTGAAATGAGTGCTATTTGTTGTGTGTGTGTGTGTGTGTATGACAGAGAGGGGGAGAGAGAGAGAGAGGGAGGGAGGGAGGGAGAGAGGGAGAGAGGGAGAGAGGGAGAGAGGGAGAGAGGGAGAGAGGGAGAGAGGGAAGGGTCTGCAGAGATTGGAAGCTTTGTAGAGATCAGTGAACGTTACCACCTTGACCACTCAGTTATTCGACAATGAGCAATAACTGCTGACTCATGGCATCTAATTAGGTATTTGTTAGCTCGGGCAAAATTATTAGGCAAGGCAACAGGGAGTTGCCCAGGGACCAGGCCCTGCCACTTCGAGTCAAATTCACGTTGCTACTGCAGATTCCAGCTCGTGGTGGTTCACTGCAGAGGGGTGTGTGTAGGTCTGGCAGTCAGGTTCTGACTTGATAATGAGGAAAACAAAGACTCGAGCCTTCCTCTTTCCTTCTGTTGGTTAGCTGAGCTCGTCTTGGACCTGTTATCATAGAGGAAGCATCTGGAAGAGAACTCTGCTATCTTAAACAATCAAATCATGAGCTTGGAGAGAGCTGAGTGTGACAGTGAGCTGAAGTCTTCTCTCTGTATCCATGGATCCAACCAACTGTTAAATGATTACAAAACTGTGTTTATACTCAACATGGACAGACTTTGTTTTTGCCTGTCACAATTCCTTCAGCAACACAACAGCTCTCTGCATAGTGTTTACATCGCATCAGGATTGACAGGTCAACTGAAGAGAGTGTGTGAAGTGTCCCGCAGGACTGGTGTAGGCTAGCTGCAAAGACCAGACCATTTTGTATAAAGAACTTGAACATTTTCAGCTTTGGGGCACGTACTAGGGTTGAATGGGTTGGGTCCGGAACTAATTCCCAACAAAATACTAAGCAACAACTGTACTGAGAATTATATCTTATCTGTCTTCTTATAAAATATGCTGGGAATTGTGGCTAAATACTATCAGGAGAGGAGAGAGTTTGCCGGGCTAGTTTCTGGATGCTCTCAGGACTGCTATTCAGTTAATGAGAAGACATACATTAAAATCCTGTACATACTTCCTGCCCACATACCCCAGACACATGGCCTAATTTTATATACTGCTGAATGATACAATCTGTGGTATCTTGCTACTATTTTTGACTTCATTCACTCTCATGGTTATGTAGAATGTAAGAAGAAAGAGGCCTCAGTAGAGGCAGGGGGACCAGAGCAGAGACCATAAAACCTATATACACTCACCCACAAAACTAGCAGGGGTAGTTCAAAGAGCAACGCTGTGAGCTAAGTTTTATTTATTTCTCAGTAAATTAAAGGATAAGTAAAGGACAAGCTGTCCAACAATATAAGGCACAGAGCCTTCCTATTGTTCCTTTGTCTTCTCTGTCGCTTTGAAGATGGTACTCACTGCCAGGTACATCCTTTTCTATTTTGTCGCTTTCTACTGCAGAGTGCTGTGTCCTTGCATGTGTGGAAATTGTTCATCCATTAGCAAAGTTGTTTCCACTTTTTTTGACCATTGCAAATAATGCTGGGGCAAACATCTAATAACTATACACATGACATAACATGCTAGTTCTATCAGTGTGGAAAAACACACTCTCCTAGAACCAAGCTTTGGCACAAAAACATTAAAAGTTAACTAGGGCCGGGCGTTGGTGGCGCACGCCTTTAATCCCAGCACTCGGGAGGCAGAGGCAGGCGGATCTCTGTGAGTTCGAGGCCAGCCTGGGCTACCAAGTGAGCTCCAGGAAAGGCGCAAAGCTACACAGA